>NW_020870439.1:716330-721330 GCF_003789085.1 Penaeus vannamei | reverse complement strand
GACGAAGGTAGGAGGGAGAGAGGGGGATGGGAGGGAGGGAGATAGCAGGGGGCGGAAGGGGAGGGAGGGGAGTGGAGAGGAAGAAGGAAGGAAGGAGAGGTATAGGCTGGGGAAGGGGAGAATCGAGTTGAAACGAAGAGGAAGGACAGGAGGGAAGAGAAAGGGAGAGATAGAAGGAAGAAAGGAGGGAGGAAGGAAGGGAGGAAAGGGGTGGGAAAGAAGCATGGGGAGAGAGGCGAAGAGGGGAAGCAAAGAGGAAAGAAGCATGGGGGGAGAGGCGAAGAGAGGAAGCAAGGGGGGGGGGGAGGCGAAGAGGGGAAGCAAAGAGGAAAGAGAGTCGGGAAGGGACGGGGGAAAGTCTCGGTGGGAGTGGGGTTGGGATGAAGGGCAGGCGGAGGGAACGTCGGGAAACGTATTTTGAAATAAGAAATGTGGTCAACGCAGACGACGACCACCACCCTTCAAGTGCCTCGTCGGCCGTTCTGTACATTTTGCGTTTTTTATCTTTCAGTTCTTATATTTTTAAATCGTGCCGAAGAAGCACATGGCACAATCCCGATGATCAGTAGCAGGTTGACTGATTGTTGATGAAAGCTATTTGATAACTGAAAGGATGGGCTAGGTAGTTATTTGGAATACTACGATGTTGTTCGGAAATGGAGCAATAACCACACTGCCAAATGCATCTTTATTGTCACTATTTTTCGTAAGCATATTATGATTGACCAGCCTTATTACCTCCATCGTCAGTTTCATTTTCGTGTAAGGTATTAGGATATACGAAAATTCAAACATTGTGCACAGATAAAATGAAACACTGCCACCAAAGGACGGAATAAGCCTCCTTTTCGGCTGTAGTAAAAAACGAACGTGCTATCCATCTCGATTTTTACTGCGTCCCGAAAAGGAGATTTAGACTCACTGGCAACATAATGCTTTGTTCTGGTCCCATTATAGCAGTATTTAATTACATCATTATATATATCTCCTATATATTTCCTTCAAATGAAGAGGCTTTTTAGTTCACATAAACTGTTTCTTAGAGCTTCGTCTACGATTTCAGGCAAGTATGAATGGTAAATTCGTGTACATTCGTATCTGATTCAATACTTTGTGTCCACTCCATCTATTTACAAATACAAAACTCTCGGCCAAGCCCGACGGGTGGCAGAGGACCCCCCCCCCCTGCACATCAGCGTCACAGCGAGTCGCACGACCTCCGCCGACCGCCAACAGGTGGCTCCGTCACGAGTCACACGACCAAAAAAGGCCAAACACAATTAGACAACTCGCAAAAAGAATTAAATCGATTAAAAAGTTTTAAGGACGGAGGCTTCCCTAAATCTAATTCACGTGATCACTGACACTGCCAATTGTCAAGGTGAGGCTAACACACCGAGGCTCCCTCTTCGGGTCTGCTTGTGTGGCTTCGATTCGCATGCGCTGGGGAATTAAGTCAGTTCTTATTACTTTGCGTCTGAGTAAGCTCCTTACCTGTGCCGGGAAGCATTAACAAATTAGATATCTATTATTAACATTTACCATTAGCAATATCAGCGTGTGAACATCATGCCATTTACCCTTTTTCCAAAGTCATGACACAGAAAACTAATGCGTACTTTTTAGGCTCTGATGCTCTGCAACCTTTAGCTTAATTGCAAAGAGCATCCACCTCGCACTGCAGCTTTTATATTAAGAAAAAAAGATCCAGTGGCTTTTTGACACATTTTGACTCGGGGCGAGAAAATGAGAAAAATAAAGCTGACTGGACGAAATAAAATAGATATCATTAAGGACGAAATTCCTCGACATTCTAAGAGGAAATAGAGCCGTTTACCAACCATGAAAAAACTAAAATTCAATGATAGGCTTATCGTCATAAAGTCTCTTTTACTGCAGATCAATATTTGCCTTCTAGATGCAACTGTAAACGGTAACAACTGCTTGAATGGAGGTCAACAAGCACGCCAACACGCGACGTATTCTTTGGCCGTAGTGAAAAACACACCGGTTCAAATCCGTTTAACTTTACAGAATATATAAACATTTCCCATTATGGCACGACACATTTACGTCGATTATTGTCTTCTTCCTGGCAATGGTAGCAAAGGCTCCAGCCTTCACTAAAGAGACTAGCTTATAATTCGCGAACCCTCGACGCCTTTCGCTCAAAACCCTTTCTGCAATCGACGGCCATTATAATTGCGAGTGCTCATAACAGTCTATCATCACCAAGACACATTCAAAGTCCCCAAATTCCTTCTCATTGCAATTACCTTGGGATTCAATGACGCAATTGCATGGCAATTCTAGCAGCAATAAACATCATAATGGACGTAGAGTTATTTCCAATAATCCCATCGCTACAGCCAAGCAATAATGAGCAAACACTGCACTATTTTTCATTAAAAGACCCATTGCAACAATGGCGCTGCGAGTATTTGCAGTCGCAATATTAGCAAACAAAACCAGTTTTCAGTGATGTTTTGGGGGTGAAAGTTATCATGAATATATTAATGATTTCCCTAACATTTAGTTCCAAACACTACTACTCATAATGTGCAAAAGCTTCCGCAAAGCATTTTTATCCGTAGGTTAAATCAACTATTAAAGAAATGCCAATCTATAGAACAAATAAAACTAACTGTTCTTCGTCTTTCAGGAAATTACAAAAAGAGAGCGCCACAGAGATCAAGAAATCTCGCGAAGTCTCATGATATATCGCGGAAACTCGTGGACACATATCTTGCGAAGCCTCGCGTTTATCTCACGGATTCTCGGTAATATCACGTGAAGTCGCAAAAATTCGTCGCATCACACCAAATCTCACATTATCTCCCGAAATCTAATCACGTCTCGCGAAATTTCACAAATCCTCGCAAACCCTCGCAATGCAGAATCTCGCGACTCCTCCCCTGCCTCAAGGCGCGAAGAGAGAAAGGCTTGTTTCCTCGATCTCTCATAGTTAAGCTGGATACGCCTGTTGCATGAGTGTGGAGGTTGTGCTCTTGAATGGGCCGTCTGACAGATAACCGCCGCCCCAACGCCGAGCAACGAACCCGCTTCACCGACCCGAGGTTTAGACGATGGCTGCGCGGTGAAGTTCCAGTGACTAATTCAACTGGCTTTCTGAAGCTGCCCGATGATTGCCTCCCCAACCCCACCCACCTTCTCCCCACTTGGTAAGGGAAGGGAAGCCGGGGAGGGGAGGGAGTGAGAAGAGGACGGGAGGAAGAAGAAAAGGAAAAGAGGGGAAAGGAGGATAACAATGAGGGAGGATAAGTGGAGAAAGACAGAGGTAGAGAGTGAAGAAAAGGATGGAGGTCGGAAAAGGAAACAGAAAATAAGAAGAGGAAGATAAAGAAGCGGTATAACGGGCAAGTAAAAGAAAGAGAAGAAAAAAATAGAAAACGGAAGAAAAAGGAGAACAGGAAATAATGGTGAAAAAGAACCGTTGCAAACAAAAAGAGAAGTAAGTGAGGATGAGGGAGCATCACATAAGCGGTAATTAAGTTCTTCCCCCAAATCAAGCGCGTGAGGTCTCCAGACTACGTGACGCGTCGCATGAGTTGTACATCCTGCAACATGACAGGCCAACACCGAACTGGGTCAGCGCAAGGCGCCCTAGGTCTTCTATGTCTCCCAAGGGGCTCGCGTCATCAGCCCCGGATCCAGTCACCGCGTAGCCAGGGCCATAAACGTTAGAAGACCCCGTTCATCATACCCACAATGCCGCCAAAATGTCGTCCGCTCACGCGCCCGACAGCCAACTAAACCGCCAATAAAATGGCCGAACACCGATACTGCTTAACCTAAACTGACTCAGGAAAGCAATACAAGACCCACGGAGCTTGCAGAAACCTAGGGGAGTTTAGTATAATTCTACAGCACTCGTGTACATCCTGGAAAAGGAATCAAGCGACCTTAGGTGAATCCAGGTGTTGCTCAGAGAACTCAAAAAATCCCAGACGAAAGCGAAAGACTCGCCTTGATGTCCAAACTGTCTCGAGAACTAGAGAAACCGAGCGCCTCCGTAAGCCTAGGAATCGGTGTAAATAACCCTGCAACCTCTATCAGCCATTTGCCGGTCCTCGACTCATTTGCATACATGAGGGATTCCATTTGCGTCTTGGATGGGACGTGAGGCGGAGCAGATTAAACTCTTGATTAACTGCCTACTGGGCCGCTGGATCAGGTTAATCGTTCATGAATATCACCTGGGTAACCCGACTGAGCAGCACCAAGACCGGAGTACTTTACAGGCAGTACAGAGTAATAAAACACCTTGTTTACTGCCAATAAAAAGGCGAAAATGCTGAAGTCCCTCCCTCAAGGTCGTCCTGCAATATCAAGAGCGTCCCCCTCTCTTACCCTCCCTCTTCTCTTAACTATCGCCCGTTGTAATAATTTATTCCGGCGATATGATCGTCCTATCCGGTCATCGCGATGAATCCCCGCGCGGCCGCCGATTGACACCGATAATTCACTCTCCAAACAGCCGTTAACCTCCTCCCCCCTTCCCCTCCCCCGCCGCCCTCGCCCTTCCTCCCGTCTCCCTCTGCACAAGGAAGATTTAGATGCTCCTTTATCTGTGTTAGGAGGGGCGGGTAGGGGAGGGAGGGCACGACAATGCAGCAGGCGAGGGAGGGAGGGAGAGGAGGGGGTCACTCTTCCGAAACAGGTGGTTGGCGAGTCGCGTTGCTGGTCATTTGCTGGTCACACGAAACAGGTGGTTGGTTAGTCATTTCGCGAATCAACCTGAGACAGGCGGCGCCCCGACCCGGCTGCATCGGGTCGCGATCAGCAGCGTCCTTTCGTGTCGCGTGACTGGCCTGCCAGGGTCGAGGCGCGCCGCGCACAATGGCTCGCATGCGACAGCTGACCTGCGTAATTCAATCTTGCGTTGTGGCTTAATTAGTGGCGTCTGTGGCAAGGTAAACATCATCCATCAAGTACAATCATATCTAGGCAGAGAAGCAAATTCATACAAAATACATATA
>NW_020870439.1:711330-713830 GCF_003789085.1 Penaeus vannamei | reverse complement strand
TCGCATAAAAGAGGAAATAAATAACGGGAAATGTAACAACGAAAAAATCCACGGATAAATAAATGGGGGAACAGGGAGGGGGGGTTTGGAGGGCAGCCTACACTCACACACTCTGACGAACACTCACAGTTGCGGGCGGGCCAGAAGGCGGGCGAGCGGGCGGGCGGGGGTGGGGAAGGCGAGCAGTGGCGGGCGTGAAGGAGAAGCCAACCCCGCCCACGCCTCGACACCGCGGGTTAGCTTGGCAGGTCTTGTATAGTTGAGGCACTACGACATATATGCAAAATGCCGTGTTCATGCCAACACTCAAGCTACCATGCCAGGACTAACGTTGAACTTATCTCTTAACGGCCGCTAACTATGTCTCTAACTATGAGAATAGTAAAAAAGTCACGGAAAAAATAAATTTGCATGACCAAAAAATGGGACAAAATGCACTTTGGTTTCCGAGTCGAACTATGACGTGAATATGAAATACTTAACCCTCTCTTGTTCCAAGTCTTAGACAGCATGTCGACTTGCCTGGTAAAAAAAGGATAGTATTATTAGTGGGCACAACAGAGAGATGCAATACTACGGCTCTAGCTAGTATACAAGCATCTGCAAGAGAGAAAGGAGAGTAAACAATCAGGGCAAGTCTGGTCCCATGTCATCCTCACACGCGGCTCCACTCGCTCCCGGACGCAGCCGCGCTTCCACACGCGCACACTCTCGGGAACACTCCCACCTGTATCATGCACAGGCATTCTTTCACACACGTACCCCACACAGCCACAGCACGTGCACTCCGAACACACACATACACATACATTACCAACATGTTTTCCTTAAAGAAACCAAAGAACTTGCAAAATAAAGAATAACAACACAAAGGAAAGGAAACTGAAAATGAGATAATTGCGGAATTGAGCTCGCTTTCCGTACAACAAAATGTCTCGGTTAACCCTTTCTGGGAAATTATTCTCCGGTGGCGTACAGAATAAAGCAACCCCCTTAACCTCCGCCATTGAACATTAGAGATATAAATTTCGTTTCCATCTACAACTCCCTCAAGACTTTTAATACTTTCCAGTCTCCTCAGAATACTTTCTGATGAGCAACGCACAAGTGTGAGAACTTCTTGCACGGCGCCCGGATCCGCTCAAAACTACGGATTCTCGGCACGGATCTCTTCAAGGGATTTTTCCCCTTCCTCGCCGTATTAATGCGCCTCTACTGATATCTGTCTTAAAGACGCGTTCTCGCCGCCTTTTATTTTTGTGAGATTATGAAAAATGAGTGTGTCAGAATGTGCGTGCGGGACCCGCCAGGCGAATCTACCGATTTTGCCGATTCTGTTTCCGCTTCGAACTCAATTCGACCCCCTGCCCCTGGTCGGCCTCCTTTATCGCGTATTTATTCGTAATTTCCTCCTCCTTATCTTTCAAAACTAAACGTGCGGTTTCCTCCTGTACGTTTGTAACATACTCGCCTTAGGCAAGGGGATAATCTCGGTAAAGTGAGATTATCATACAGATAACTCCATCAGATGTATTATGCAGATATATCTCCCAATTGGAAAACAAGCAAATTATTGGCTAAATGAACATGTAAACAAACAGTGAATATAAGAAAACATGAACATATATATACATATACATATATATATATATATATATATATATATATATATATATATATATATATATATATATATATATACATATATATATATATATATATATATATATATATATATATATATATATATATATATATATACATATATATATATATATATATATATATACATACATACATATATATATACATACATATATACATATATATATATTATATATATACATATATAATATAATATATATTATATATACTATATATATATATATTATATATATATATATACATAATATATATATATATATATATATAATATATATATATATATATATTACATTTATAAAATCATTTGTCCAAGATCTCCAGACAAAAAACAAAAAACAAAAAGAAGTGCGGGGGAGGGCATACACCTAAAACCAATAAGAAAAAAACACAGGTGTGGTTGCAAAGTAAATCTGCTTTGTAGCCGTGTTTAAGGAAAAGTTTCCCAGGCAATTGCGGCAGCGGTGGTTGCCCTGCCTCGCCGCAACAACCTGTCGGCGGTCGGGCGGTCGGCCCGACGGATGACTCACGGCGACGAGTCACGCCGCGCACCGACTGCAATCGGACGTATCCTGCTCATCACTTTTATTCCTGTCATTATGAGTATCAGTATTGCTATCAACACTATTGTTATTTTCCTTTGGATGTTTTAGTCATGGTGTATTCATGATCAGAATCTCTGAAGGTCAAATTAGAATGGGTGGTAGTAGTAGTAGTAGTAGCATTGTAGTAGTAGTAGTAGTAGTAGTAGTAGTAGTAGTAGTAGTAGTAGTATAGTAATAGGAGGAGGAGAGGAAGTGGTGGGACAGAAGGGGAGGGAAGCGGAAGGAAGTAGAAG
>NW_020870439.1:681330-701330 GCF_003789085.1 Penaeus vannamei | reverse complement strand
ATGATGATGATGATGATGATGATGATGGCGATGTAATAATAATGGTGATGATAATAATAATAATAATAATTATTATTATTATCATTATTATCATTATTATTATTATTATTATATTATATATACATGACCTCATACCTCTTAAAGCCGGATTCCCACAAGCCACTCCCAACAAACCCAACACGGTAAAACGAGGGAAAAAAGACGCACAAGGAAATTTTGCATTCAAGCAAGAGGATTGAAAGTTCAACCAACCCATATTCAAACGGGCTGATGGATGGAAGGCGAGTGGCAGGAGGCGTCTCTCTCCTCCCTCAACCATCAATCATATCCCTCCCTAACCCCCCCACCCCGACCCCTTTCCCCGAACTACTGACACCCACTTGCGCCCCGACCAAACTTTCCTCGTCTTGAGACTTTAATTGGGGGTCGAAATACAACAATGGAGCAGAGGAATCGCCTGGGCCAAGTTTGGGCACTGTGTTTATGTGGGCGTGAGGGGGCTGGGGGGGGGGTATAGGGACAGATAGAGGGGTGAGGCAGGGGGAGGGAAGATATAGAGGTAGGTGGAGGGAAAGGAGAGAGGGAGAGGGTGAGGCTAATAGAAATGGAGAGAAGAGAGGGGGAGGGGGAAGGAAGAAGAGTGAAATGGGGTCATCTGTTAGGAGGGGGGGACAGGTAAGTAGACAGATTAATAGAGAATGAGAAGTAATCAGAGAAAGAAAGAGAAGAGTGAAGGAACAGAGAAAGAATGAGAGAAATAACGCGGGGAACACGGATACAGCATGGGAATGATATAATCCACCATGCATTATATCCCATTCATGTCAGCCAGCGATATACATCAGCCTTATCACGCTGCATATCAACCGGTCAGCGATGATATGCAAAAAACACACGAAAACAAAATATACATATATATGTTTCCGTCCATAGCCATCTGGCCTTTGACAACACGGAGCGAGAAAAAAATAATAAGAGCAAGGAACCTTAAAAGAGAAAGCTTAAACAGATAGGCGAGGAAATTCATTTAAAGCACTTTCTTTTTGTGTGGCGATTTTCCACCACGATCTCCCGCTTAACGGTGGGGATTCTAAGGCCGTAAAAATCATACCCAAAATTCAAATAGGTTCGCTGACATTTTCATAACTTTGGCGGAATTTCGGGCTTGTCTCTTTTTAGCTACGGTTATACTCCGCGGAACCTCCCTGACCTCGCCCGGGAGCCGTAAGACAAAACTCAAGTGTGTGCTAAATGTCAGAGGAGGAATGTTTATGCTGTAACTTTATTCTTAACTGCTTCGTTAGCTTTATGGTAAAATTACAAATAAACTTGGCTGTGTCGAGAGTTTTCAAAACAGTGCTGAGCGACGCGTGCGCAGATGGCGCGAGGAAGATATTGGGGAAAATCCTTTTTTTCGCCCTTTCCTCGCGGTTCGACTTCCCTCAGAGCCGGTTCTTTGCGTCTAATCAAAAGCCATGAGCTGTTTTTCCTTCGTTTCGTTATGAGGTTCCAAAGCCTCGGGTAAACAGGTAAGCCGATAAATCTCGAAACGAAGGGGAAAATTTCCTACGATTCGGCCCAGATAATGCGCGGTAATCATATGATAAACAGCGAGAGAAAACGGATCTCTGCGGCTCCATTTCCGAGGAAAATTATTCGTTGCATTGGCCAGCAATCTAGTGATAAACATCCCTGTACAAAAACACAGTGAAATTAAAGAGGGAAATGTGAGGATTACTTACATTAGCGACGCTGTCACAGAAGGGAAGAGAGAAAGAAAGAAAGGGAGAGGGAAAAATGTAAATGCAAGAATGAAAATGGTCCAGAGAATTTCGTGTGTTGACGCCATTTTGGTTCCACAAAAGCGGTCGAGTTGTGTCGGCTCGAGATGGGACACGAGAGGGAACCAAACCTATCCTTGCTAATTTTTTTTTCTCTCTCTCTTACTTCCTTTTCGGAAATCTCTCTTCCGCTCTCCCTTGCAGACTATTGCTTTCTGTTTTGCACACACACATATATATGAATGTATATATCAAATGGATTTGTATTTCCCGTCTGAAATATTTGGCACGTGGGTTCCCTGGCTTCAAAGGCCGCGGAGGAGAGGGAACTTCACCAACATGCCCCGGAAAATAAAGCTGGATAGAAATACCTTCATTCGGGGAGATGTTGCAACTTTGCAACGGTCTTGCAATCCTCGGGTGATTACTGCGTGTTTTGCCCACGAAGGCGCTGTTTCTCCTCCTGCGTTATCTTATTTATCTTTATATCCCCAGGCCTACTTACTTGAGGGAAAAATATATTCCCTGCCTCATTTCTCTGTTTTAATTAGCACACGTCTGTGTCTGGGGATAATCTTCGTTTTGAAAAGCCATTTTCTTCTTTAGATTTATCCTTCGCATTTCCCTGCAGATGCATATTCGTGCGTGAGACATACAGGGAGTGAGCGAGTAGGGGAATAAGTGCAAGTACAAGAGCGTAGATAGATAAATGATTAGATCAACTAGAGTGATGGATGGACGACAGCATAACAGTACGGGAATAAGGAGAAAGAGAAAGAGGGAAAGAAAGAAAGAGAATTTATTCGCGACTGAAGCCACACCACTTTCTGTCGCGATAGCAATATTCAGAACCTTTTTTTAACCTTGATTTTGCAGGTTTTTAAAATCTTTTCAAATGTAGATTAAGGCTAACAGGCAAAAGCTTTTCGCCAAAGAATCCACAATGCAAATTCTCTCGATGACACGAAACGAACAAATCTTTTCCTGCTCTTCCTTCCCACTCCGCACCATTTAAACCGGCCTGCGGAATGACTCAAAAATCAATTACACGCATTATAAAAGTAATAATAATTTCGCCGCGAACACAAGCGCCAGGTAATCACGATAGTAATCACAATAGTATCAACGACAAATTGGTAACCAAGACAATTAAGTATCCGTAATGATCGCAGTATAATTATTAATCAACAAACTTTACACACAGATGTGCAATCATCCGCGGCGGGACCGGAATGATCAAAGCGAATAGCTAATTAGTGGCCGATCGTCCGGCGCTGCTCGGCGGCCGCCCTTCGCCGCCCGCACAGGGCGCCGCCGGGTCGCTTAAGTATCATGCAAATTCTTTCTTTCTTTCCCTCTTTATCCCTCTCCTTCTGTCTCACCCTCCCTTCCTCTCTTTCTCTCTCCGTCTCTGTCTCTCTCTCTCTCTTCCTTCCTCTCTTTATCTCTCTCTCTCTCTCTCTCTCTCTCTCTCTCTCTCTCTTCTTTTTTATCCATCTCTGCCTGCCTCCCTCCTTCTCCCTCTCTCTCTACCTCTCCCCTTTCTCTCCCCTTGCCTCTCCCCCCTCTCTCTCTTTCCTTTCTTTCTCACTCTCTCTATTTTCCCCCTCTCCATCTCCTATATGAATTTCTCAATTTTCTCCTTTCCATTCACCTTCACCTTGAAAATTTCCCCTTCTTCTTCTTCTCCTCCTCCTCCCTCATTTATTCCTTCACCTACTACTTCGTCTCCTTTGCCCACATCCTTTGGGATTCTTCGGACGAGACCGATTACCTAAGACCCCCCCCTTCCCCCCCTCCCTTCCCCCTACACCCCGAGTTCCAAAGGGGAAGAGAAAAAGGTTTATGTATATTGGACTCTGATGTTCGAAGTGTGTTTTTTAGGTTGAGGGAGGAAGTGGGTAAAAGATGGGAGAGGGAGAGAGAGGGCGGGAATGGGAGGTGAGGGGAGAGTGGACTGAGGGAAAGGGAGATGAGGAGAGAGAGTAGTGCAGGGGAGAGGGGGGGGGGGGAGATGAGGAAGGAGGAAGGGAGAATCGGGAAGAAATGAGGGAGGGAGTGGTAAGCATACACAATTTTAAACATTTTTTTAAACGACTGGATATGTCGTAGGCTAAGAATTTGGCGTGCTTTTTGAGAACTATAGGTTTCTTAATGGTAACAGGCACTTAAAATAATAAGATGATAGGAGGAAAAAGGAGGAAAAATAGAGAAAAGAAGAAGAAAAGGAGAGAGGGAGAGGGAGAGGAGAGAGAGAGAGAGAGAGAGAGAGAGAGAGAGAGAGAGAGAGAGAGAAGAGAGAGAGAGAGAGAGAGAGAGAGAGAGAGAGAGAGAGAGAGAGAGAGAAAGAGAAAGGAGGGGAGCATATGGAAGGATGAACATGTGGAAAAATGGAAAAGAGAGATGGAGAGGGCTAGGAAGAGAGGGGAGGGAAGGGGCAAGGGGAAGAGGAATGGTGGGAGGGGAGGGGGAGTGAGAGGGATGGGAGGGAGAGGAAAAATGGAGGGGGAGGGATAGGGATGGAGAGGGAGGAGAAAGGGGGGGAGAGGGGGAGGGAAAAGGGGGGAGGGGAGGGATAGGGCCTGGGTGGTGGGGGCAGGTAACGGGACGGGCGCAGTCATTAGTTAAATCACACTTCCGGTGCAGCGCCACGTAGCTTCCGGCCGGGCTTTACCTGCTTCGACCCCTAAACCACCTCCGTCTGAGCGAGTCATTTTCGAGTTATTGAACTGGCGCGGATGTAGATGAACCCTAAATTTATTAATTTGCCAAAGAATGATCTCCACTTTCCTCCTTGACTCTAAAAGAGAAAGAAAAAAAAAAAACATGACTAATAAGATTCACATTTTCCTCAACATTCGATAAATTTCTCCGATGTTCTCGAATGAAAACCCTTTCTATCATTCTTAAAACCTCTCACGACCATTCTAAAACACACCGTTTTCTTTCCCTTTCCCCCCCTTTTTGCACAGAAGTTTCCAGTGTAAAAGACGATCTTACACGAGTTAATATATGAAATGGGAAAGGCTGCACTCGAGTTCCTCTAGAGAGAGACCCTAGACGGCGGGGCTATTTAGATGCCCAATTCACAACGCGCACAAAGGGAAAGCGGGCCCCAGGAATAGTCTAAAAATTCCATGCTTAAAGACAATGAACGTTTTTTGTACACACGCAACGTTCAGGTGCCTTGTACGCAAACACACACACACATAAACGTCGAGTATATCCACACTCTAAACATTTCCGCAAAAAGACTATGGGCAAATGATGATAATGTGCGTGTAATTCTCACGTTCATAAAATTAGTCCGGAAAGCGAATGCCCTGGAGTTGAAAATTAAAATTCTAGGCACGAAAATCGATATTCTATAAACAATACAATCTGTACATTTAAAGTTTTCTTCTCTAGACTCAAAAGTCAATATTTGAAACTCGAAAAATCAAGCCCCAAACCGACGAGCTCCACGGCCCAGAAGAACAGCAAACACAAACAAAACAACTTTAAACAAACAAACAAACAGGCCATCCCCTTACATCTGTCGACACACGTCATTCTGTCGAATCACAACAGCTGTTCGGATTCGCTGTCGCTCAATTACGTTTTTCATTTTAATCGAGATAAAAAAGGAATATACAAAGGGGACAAAAGATGTGTCTTTAGTATTTTGTTTCCATTTATAAAGTGTCTTCGATGTACTGTTGAGATGCTGTCATCTGTACCATTCTGTCATCTTCCGGACCTGGAAGCGAAAGGCGAGAAGGAAAGAGCAGGGGAGGAGGAGGGGGGAGAGGGGAAAAGAAAGAGGTGGGACAGGAGGAGAGGGAGAATGGGGCAGAAGAGAGCGGGAAAAGAATAAAAGGGGGGAGAAGGGAAGAAGGAAGAAGAGGAGGAAGGAGAGGGGAGGGCAAGCGAAGTGAGTACAGGGGGGGGGAGGAGGAGGGAGAGAAGAGAGCAGAGGAAGAGGAGAGAGCAAAAGGAGATGGAAGAGAGAAATGGAAAGCTAGGGAAGAGGAGAAAAGAAGAGAGAGGAGGGGAGAAGGAGATTGAAAAGTTTAAAAAGAAAAACAGACAGTAAATACGAAAGAAAGAAAAAGAGAGAGAAAAAAAAACAGAATACAAGAACGAAAGAGCATTAAATAAAAAGACAATAACACGAAAATGAGTGACTATAAACCAAAGAAAAGCGACGAAGAGAGGCAAGGGGGGGGGGGGAAGCGCGTGCTCCGCCAAACCATAACTCGGCGGTGGCTTCGTACGCGCCTGATAATTATATTAACGGTGAGCGCTTGGACTATATCAACAGGGATGACGGAGACACCGCCGTCAGATTTAACGGACGGCGATGGGGGGGTAGGAAGGGAGGAGGAGAGGAGAAGGAGGAGGAGGAGGAGGAGGAGGAGGAGGGGGAGGGAGGGAGGAGGGAGGGGGGAGGGAGGGAGGGGAGGGAGAGGGAGGGAGGGAGGGGAGGGAGGGAAGGAAGGAAGGAAGAAGGAAGGAAGGAAGGAAAGGGAGGAGAGGAAAAGGAGAGGAGGAGGGAGGGAGGGAAGAAGGTAGGAAGGAAATGGGTAAAGGTAGAGACTAACATGGAAAAACAGGTGCTAAAGGAAGAGGAGGAAGATGGAGGAAGGAAGGAAGTGGGATAAAGGCGGAGGCTAACATGGCAAAATAGGTACTAAAGGAGGAGGAAGGAAAGAAGGAAGGAAGTGGGTTAAGGTAGAGGCTAACACGTAAAAACAGGCACTAAAGATTGAGGAAGAAGGAGAAGGAAGGAAAGAAAGAGGAGAAAGAAGGAAGGACGGAAGGAAGTGGCTTTAGAGAGAATTTTACGGGGAAACAAGTGCTGAATTAGTATGATCATATGATAGAGAGAGAGACAAACATAGATACAAAAATAAAGAAGAGTGAGGATAAAGAGATTACGAGGAAACAATGGAAAACGTTAAAATCGCCAAAAACATATCACGAACGAAAATGCGAGACGAGAAAACCGATAGGAAGGAGCGCGGATCTGCGGTGGCGAATGCGGTTATCAGGCGACGTTCGCGAAAGACGTAACGGTGACAGCAACAGATGGCGGAGACGATGTTTTTCGTGTTTATTTTATGGTCCGCTAAATATATAACATAATTACTTCTCTCAATCCACCGCTGTAGTCGTTTTAATGGCGCAGAGAAACGGTTAAAATAAAACGGGGAGAGCCAGTTGCCATATAACATTGTGGGATTAAATATCTTATTAGTAATAACAAGAAGAGTAATAGAAATGTCACTAACAGTGCAATAACTAACAATAACAACGCAAAGGTCACGGGACAGGAAGACGACGTTTAAATAAGTAGGGAAAATATGCAAATAAAAGACAACGAAACGATAATCTCGCAAGATACGACTATTACCACCGGATTCAGAAAAAGTTTCCCTTAAGGGGCGGAAGCGTCGAGTCTGAATCCCTGAGAAAGCCCGACCCGCTTCCGAAGAGACCTGCCCGACAACCTCTCCAATGACCGAGCCACACACCGTGAAAATAACGAACGGAAACCCACGAAGTAAGAGGAAAAAAGAATGGGAGAAAAAGGGGGGAGGAGAACGAAAGGGGTCGAAAGAGAGAAAAACAATGGACACACAGGACGGGTCGCCAGAAGAGCAAAAGACGACAGTCACCGTAGCAGAAACTCTTTGGTCGGACGAGAAACCACAGCTACTGAACTATGAATGGGTAAGACTTCTTAAGGGAGGAGGGGGGAGGGGGGGAGGGGAGAGGAAGAGGAGAGAAGATCGGGCGCGTGTGACGGCCAACTGCATGCGGCATGGGCGTGCAACTGTTCCCTGTGAGTCACCAGCTGTCACGCCCACTGTGCTCTGTGACCGGAGCGGTGGACTAGGCAGACATACACAGGGGCTGGGGACGCAAGAGGAATTGGAATGAGAAAGCAGAAAAGGAAAAGAAACAGACATAAATTGTTCAAAAGATTGGTACATGACAACGGATAAAGCGCCGAGCTGTAACAATTGACTGGAGGGAAAGTTAAGAAAAAAGGGAAAAGTCGGAAATTAATAACCCAACGAAGGAGAGATAAAGGCAAAGTGAATAATAACCGAAACGGAAGGGAATCGCCCATCCATAAGGAATCAAGAATAAAAGAGGACACAAACACGAGGAAGCGCAGGGAATATGACACGAGGAAGCAGCTCGCCGCCAAGATGACCCTCGTCCCCCGCGGGAGAGGAAATGCGCGCCGCCGGAGAAGGATCTCCCGGAGGAGAATCGGAAGGGATCAGCATATGACACGTTAGGGGAGCCATTACATGAAGGCGGTAAGAGGGAAGTGGGAAGGAGGGGGACAGGAGAAAGCAGGGGAACGGGAGGAAAAGAGAAGAGGAAGAGGAAGAGAGGGAGGAGAAAGAGAAGTGAAAGTAAAGAAAGCTGATGCTAGAAAACTAAAAGAGGCTTAAAAAATGGCTACAGAAAATGGAGAAAAAAGGAAAGAGGGATAAAAAAATCAACCAAAAAACAAAACAAAACGAATGCAAGCAAGCAAACATCCCCTCGCCCGCGGCCTTCTACAGCCCTACAAAAAGAGCATAAAAAGGGGGTTAACCGGAAGCCTCCAACAATACCCCCCAGTGGACGGCACAAAAGCAGGCCGCATCTCCCACTGGTGCAAATCTCAATGTAACGCGGACGACGTCGCTGAAAAGGCACGGACGCAAAGAGCGCTCGCCGTTCCCTCCATCTACGGATTACAGTTCCTAGAGAGGTGAGGGAGAGAGGGAAGAGGTGAGGGGAAAGAGGGGAGGTGAGGGGAAAGAGGGAATAGGGAGGAAGAGGAGGGGAGCGACTGAAGGTGCCACGATCCTGTCGGCTTGGCCAGGGGGTTTTGCCCCTCAAAAGTCGGGAACAGTAAAAGGTCAGTTGGTGATTTTGGCCTGAGGGGCGAGCGGCCGGCGGGGCTGCAGAGGGGAAAAGGGAGAAGGGGAACAGACGCGGGAGAATGGGAGAGGACAGGCAGGCATAGTGGGGGCAAGAGAGGCAGAGTGAAAGAATGACTGATATGCATACACATGGAATAGAACAGAAAGAGACAACAGCGAAGCAAAAAGAAAGTGCAATAAAAGGACACGCGAACTAAACGTAAAGAAAGAGAGACAGGAAACCAGAATAAAAGAAGGAGCGATGCCGCGAGGAAAAGACTGCACAGCGAAGAGGGAGAGCCGCCGCCGCCGCCGCCGCCGCCGCCGGAATAACACGTCAGGGAGGACACGCGGAGCCGCAGCGGGAAAGACCGATGTCTGGCACAAGAAAGGGGGAGAGAAAGAAGACTGACGTGTGGAAAAAGGGAAGGAAAGCGACCTGGGGAGAACGTGATGGCTGGAAAAGCGGGAAGAAAGAGGGGCGGGGGTTGGGTGAGGGTGGAAGCGGGGTTGGGGTGGGGGTGGAAGTGGGGATAATTGATGGTGCGCAATGCTCGTATTAAACCTAAAACGTAGTTGAACATCTATGCTAATCATGAGCGCAAGGGTGATACTAATTCACTAAATAGCATTCTAATATTAGTAACACTAAAATTAGATTTTCGATAAAAAAGAATCGCACGTTAATATCATTAAAAAATTCATCGGCTTGTCAATGAAAAGAAAAAAAGCGTCTATCAATAACTTAATTAATACGATAATCGTAATTACCGTCAATCCATCCCACTCGTGGAACAATTAAGAGCAAAAGTAGAAATCTAATAATGTCAATGATTAATTAAAGCAACAATTCTTTCCCTGCAACAGTGCGTTGGCGTGACGGTGCTCTAGATAAGTCCATTCAGATGGGGGTCCGGGTCACGGGTGCGGGCGCGCGGGCGAGCGGTTAGACAACTGACACGCTTCCGGCGGTGATCAGGCAGTCGGGCGTTGCGCTGCCAGCCCGGGCGACGCATCACGGCGCGGCAACTCCAGCCTCCAGCGGCGTATCCGCACGGAGGAGCATCTTGCAATGAATGGCTCCTCCCGCGTGCCCCGAGGCGCCCCCGGGGACGACCTCCGAGCCGCCGACGCCGCGTGACACACATCGCGGCCGCGCTTCCGGAACCTCTGCTCTGAGCCTTCGTGGCGACCGAGAGAGAATGTTGACCTTTCGCTCCCCAAGCTTCCTCCTCCCGCGTCTTTGTCGCCAGAAAGGAAGATAAACGTGTACTTGATTGTTGTTTTATTACGTAGTTTAGCTTGTTTGCGTGTTTACCCTTCATGTCTACGTCAAGCTGTGTTGCTTACAAAGCGCCCTATCAAAATTCACGTGGAATGATGCGGAGGCTTCGTCGACGTGTTCAAACGGAGTCCGGTCCTTCAAACGATCAAATTTCAGAGCATGCAAAAGCTACACAACCATTTTCTTCGTAGCACCGATGCCTTTTCTTATCGGCATTTCTCTCGCTCTTTCTTTGAACCAAAGGTAATTCCACTGTAACGAGATAATTACAGGTCACGATCTAAGCAAATAAAAAAGATAAGACCCATAAAATGCTCGTCAAGGTTGAACAATGATTGGCGCAAAGACCGCTATACCCGCTACGCCGCCAACAGAGAGAAAGAAGAAAAACTTGTCTTGAAAACTTTTCCAAGGGGAGAGGGAGGGGGAGGGTGAAAGGTCGTGACCCGTCGTCGCATCCGAATGTGCAAAGAGACGTTGGGGGGGTCGTCGAGAGGGAAGGGGGGGGGGGGGGAGAGGGCGCTGGTGGTGACTTCTAAGGTGTGAACGTGATGACAAAGAAGGGAAGGAAGGTGAGGAAGCGGGAATAACAATGGAGAAGTGAGAGAGGGAGAGGGTTTGATGAGGGAGAGATAAAACAAGGAAAGATTAAAGAAGGAAAAGGAGAAAGAAGAGAAGGCTGAAGATGGCGAGGGAGAAGAAGGAAGGAGGATCAAAAGGAAGAGAGAACGAGAGTAAGGAAGGGAGCGGGTGAAGGAACGAGAAAAGAGATAAAGAAGGGATCATCTAAAAGAGAAAGAATGGGAACAGAATGGGTTATAGAAAAGAAAATAATGGCAAGAAAAACAACAAAAGACAAATAACAAAAAGGTACGGAAAATGAAAGAGTAAAACAAACTTACACAGGCAGAAAATAAAAGAGGGTGAAGACCCAACTGAAAGAGACGAAGAAATGTAAAACAAAAACCCGACAATTGACAGAGAGGCCGCGAGCGAGCGAGAGAGAGAGAGAGAGAGAGAGAGAGAGAGAGAGAGAGAGAGAGAGAGAGAGAGAGAGAGAGAGAGAGAGAGAGAGAGAGAGAGAGAGAGAGAGAGAGAGAGAGAGAGAGAGAGAGAGAGAGAGAGAGAGAGAGAGAGAGAGAGAGAGAGAGAGAGAGAGAGAGAGAGAGAGAGAGAGAGAGAGGAGAGAGAAGAGAGAGAGAGAGAAGAGAGAGAGAGAGAGAGAGAGAGAGAGAGAGGAGAGAGAGGAGAGAGAGAGAGAGAGAGAGAGAGAGAGAGAGAGAGAGAGAGGAGAGAGAGAGAGAGAGAGAGAGAGAGAGAGAGAGAGAGAGAGAGAGAGAGAGAGAGAGAGAAGAGAGAGAGAGAGAGAGAGAGAGGAGAGAGAGGAGAGAGAGAGAGAGGAGAGAGAAGAGAGAGGAGAGAGAGAGAGAGAGAAGGAGGAGAGAGAGGAGAGAGGAGAGAGAGAGGAGGAGAGGAGAGAGAGGAGAAGAGAGAGAGAGAGAGAGAGAGAGAGAGAGAGAGAGAGAGAGAGAGAGAGAGAGAGAGAGAGGAGAGAGAGAGAGAGAGAGAGAGAGAGAGAGAGAGAGAGAGAGAGAGAGAGAGAGAGAGAGAGAGAGAGAGAGAGAGAGAGAGAGAGAGAGAGAGAGAGAGAGAGAGAGAGAGAGAGAGAGAGAGAGAGAGAGAGAGAGAGAGAGAGAGAGAGAGAGAGAGAGAGAGAGAGAGGAGAGAAGAGAGAGAGAGAGAGAGAGAGAGAGAGAGAGAGAGAGAGAGAGAGAGAGAGAGAGAGAGAGAGAGAGAGAGAGAGAGAGAGAGAGAGAGAGAGAGAGAGAGAGAGAGAGAGAGAGAGAGAGAGAGATGAGAGAGAGAGAGAGAGAGAGAGAGAGAGAGAGAGAGAGAGAGAGAGATTGAGAGAGAGAGAGAGAGGGAGGGAGGGAGAGAGAGGGGAGGGAGGGAAAGAGGGAGGGGGGAAGGGAGGGAGAGAGGAGAGAGAGAGAGAGAGAGAGGAGAGAGAGAGAGAGAGAGAGAAGAAGCACAATAGATGCTTTCTCCAAAAAAAGATTACCAGCACCACGACTCGCCACACATACCAACGCTAGTCAACAAAGGACCTGAAGCCGCGCATGCAACTTAAGTCTGCGAAACTGGCAACACTGGTCACCCAGAATCGAAACGCAAGAACTTTCGCTTTCCTTACATGCTTACTCCGACCTTCTTCTGGGACTCTTGCTAATTAAGAGAAAATGTCGCCCTGCAGGTGGTCTGCCGTTGCTCAAAAGTTTCCCCCGTGGAATAACTGCTGAGGGTTCTCTCTCAAGATTTTGAGTCTTCACTACTGTTTATTTATAAAGGTTATCATGTTCATTGTTATTGTTAGTGGCGTCTGTATCATCTTCATCATCGTTACTGTTATCATTATTATAATCATAATCACCATCGATATAATTATCATCATAATCATCACTATTGTTAAAATTATCATAATCTTTATTAGCATCATCCGCACCATTTCCATTATCACGAATTTACTTATATTGTTAGGCGACAATTATTTTATTTCTCGGTTTACGGTTCCGTCGCACTTGTTTTTCCCGATTTTCGAAAATAAAAATAATTGAGAAATTGACATTTTTTCCGCCGCACCTGACCCGTTACGATTTTATTCCGATGTTCTTTTGTTCTTCTTTTCTAGTCAGTTATACCTACAGAAATCGTCTCAATCTGCCGTCTGTCTCAAGCGTAATATGGCACCGTAGATAATTCTGTTTGTGGGCACATGAACAATCCTGATTCCAGACGTAATGGAATTTTGATATCAGCATTTCATTTATTTATTTTACCGCCTGTCACATGTTCCTAGAAATTAATAAACTCTTCTAAAAAAAAGGAAGTTAAAACACCAGATTATTTCTATTTTTATTTTGCGATCGCCTGTCAGAGGTTTTCAGAAATAAAATCCGTAAAACAAGGAATAAAACTTTGTGGCCTTAGCACCAATATAACCATTATCACTATCAATTTGTGGTCCTTACCACCACTTCAGTTCATCCTATTAATGGGCTGGCTATCATTAGCATCACCATCACAGAACATCCCCCATTATCATTACTTCACCATAACTCATTACCATCAACATTGCATCCACCATTATCCTTCGCACCGCTACCCTCAACATCAGTATAACTATCCTTTTCTAATCAACACGCCGTCCTCGCCAATGACCCCCCCCATCCCACTCCATCACCACCACCATTACCCCCCGTGGTCGCGTTGGTCCCTGACAGATCCGCGACAAAATCCTCTTGCAATTCCAGATTCGCACCCGCACGGCGTCGCGGTGGGAGAACCCGTGTGGATAAATGGTACATGTGTAAAATAACATTTTAATCCTGTGCATTTCTAGCTCGCGCATATTCGATCCGGTGAATTCTAATGTAGCCGGGAAGAGAAGGGAACGTGCACGGCTAAACGAGAGATATGTTGATTTCAATGATACAATGTGTATAAGCGTAGTTGCGTTCATTTCTGTAACTTGCACAATGTAAGTTCAATATGGATGTGCTTATATCAGTGAATAAGTGAACGTTCATTTTTTTCACGAAAAACTACAGGAACAAACGAAATACAAATAATAATTACAAATAAATCGAATGCAATCACCCACATGCTCATTTGGCGAATCCATCAACAAGCATACACAGAAACCAAAATAACAAATCAGTAACAAACGCATATAAAATCCTCACTGCTGACCTCTGGGCACACACACACACACACACACACACACACACACACACACACACACACACACACACACACACACACACACACACACACACACACACACACACACACACACACACACACACACACACACACACACACACACACACCATCCACGTTCAAGTAATGAGTGACCCGTGCCCAATTCATCAGCAAAAAATCTGTATTTTAGATAATCACGAAGGGAATTTTAGATCAAGGGGAGGAATTCAAAAATGGATTTATCCTTTTTTAAGTTAAAAACAATTACGAAGACTCAAAAAACACACGACATACATATATATGAATATATATCTATCAAGCCATGATGAAAGGAATAAAATATAGACTACGAAAACTAGACACAGTGATAAAAAAGAACATTACGTAATACATATGCCATCTCGGTTGCGATGGCTGGGGAACACACACACACATAAGCAAATGATGAATTAGGCAAGTCATCAAAGAATAAAACAGTTAGTCATTAACGCAAACATGATATTGCTCTAGTAAGGCAATGATAATCGCAATCTAGAAACAAATAAACAAGTATAGTAATCTTAAAAAGGAAACTTACACAGATGTAGTGATCACTAACAGACACAGAGTGAAGTAGCAAACACTTGCCACAGAGAACACAGAGCACAGATATAACATACGGAACTCACACTTTTATCCGGGAACACTCATTTACTCCTTGGTGCTTACCTGCAAAGATAAAGATATAACAGTTAATAAGAGTTCTTTAGTAAGAAATGAAAATGCAAATTATTTAGACAGAATACTAATTTATGGATTTTAGTAAAAGACTTCTTGACAGTCATACAGAAACGATAAATCTCGTTCAAAATTCACACGATAAATTCCCGTAATTACTTCGTTACGGCCACCGCCTTTCGTTTCACGTCAAGCTCCGAGCATCACAGTTTCTCAAGATAACATTGGTGACTCATTCCCGCTTCCTGCTGAGAGCGATCCTGCTACATCTTGTAAAACCTCGCTTTGCACGCCCAGCTGCACACTCTTGCAATATCCTTTTCACAGACGTACATAATGAGGCAGCCACTTTTATTCCTCTCCCTTTTTTTCTTTCTTTATCTGCAACGCTTGCAGAGTCATCTGCAACCGCTGCTTCTCTCCTACAATACCCTATTTGCATACAGACACTCGCAGAGAAGAGTCAGCGACAAGGACTCGAACATCGAGTCCATACGTTGCGATCGTCTGCGCCCCTCTGAGCACCGGCTAACACTCGTCCGTAAACCCTTCCCCTTCCGCGTAATCGACGCCTGGCTTTGAAGTCCGGCCTGCTCTTCAGGAAGCCATCTCCTCCAAGCAATCATCTCCTTCACACTTCTTTCAGGAACGTGGGGATTCGTTCCCTTAAGCCTGACGGATACGTGAGTCGTCGAAACACGTCGGGAGTAACAGCACACGCAATAAAATCCCCCAGAATGATGGTGTTTACTGCAGCGGCGCCACTGCAAGCAACAGCGACGCTACAGCCGACGTTATAGAGCCCCTCCGTGGCAGCTAGCCCCATGCGGTGGTCTATAACGCACATGCTTGCAATAATACCATTAAAATCAAGACAACGGCAGTGCTGACAACTGCCGATTAAGTCCATTCGAACAGTTCGAATGCGATTAGGTAACAAGATTACTAGACGATAATTAAATTCCCCGGTCGGAATATATGAATCCTGCCAGGTATCAAACATCTACTTTTAATTGGTGAAATATTCGCTGCTCGGCTGCTAAGATGGCTGCAGAAACTGACAAATAATCATTAGTATCATTTGTGACTGTGAGGCATTTGATAATTGGCCGTCCCGAGCTGCTAATTACGATTCATTAACGGGGATGTTTCCTTTCCTTTCTTCTTTTTTAAAACATTTTCTTCCACACTTTTCAAGCTCACTTTGTCATTTGGTTGTTTCGTCTGCTGCTCCCAGTCCCCGCCTTTACAGAAAATGGACCGCCAATAAATTACGTCCAAAGTGCATACTACAAGTGACCAGGAAAACACCGTCTCTTTTACAATCTCTTCCTCTATTTCGGGAATGGTGAGGAAACGGGGAGGAGCAGGGGCAGGGGGGAGAGGGAGGAGGAAGGGGAGGGAAAGCAGGTAGGGGGGCGAGCGGTCCCCGGCCTCTCCACCTTCCTCTGACTCGAATTACTTGCGGGAATGCGACCAAGAGCTTTACAAAAGGTTAATCAAAGCACTCGAGGCCATACTTCGCCTTCCTTTCCCTCGCTCTTCGCCCGAGCGCCACCTCCTCTTCTTCCACCTGATACCTCGCCGTCTCTTCGCTCCCCACCCCGCCCCCTTCCCTGCTTCCTCTCCTGTGTGTGTGTGTGTGTGTGTGTGTGTGTGTGTGTGTGTGTGTGTGTGTGTGTGTGTGTGTGTGTGTGTGTGTGTGTGTGTGTGTGTGTGTGTGTGTGTGTGTGTGTGAGAGTGAGTGAGAGTGAGTGAGTGAGAGTGAGAGTGAGAGTGAGAGTGAGAGAGAGAGAGAGAGAGAGAGAGAGAGAGAGAGTGAGAGAGAGAGAGAGAGAGAGAGAGAGATTGTATGTATGCGAGTCTATGTGCCTCGACCTCGTCCATTCTTCCATTCTATTTACACACTGTTCATTTTCCTATTCATTTTCAAATTGCCTCTTCTCTCTCCTATCTCTTATTCCTCCTCCCTCTCCTCTTAGTACCCAATCTCCCTCTCTTATCTTTCCCGCTTTCCATTCAACCTTCCTCCATCTACAGCCTCCTCACCTCCCAAATTTTCCTTCCCCCTGCCCCTCGCGGCTCTTCCCCTTCCGCGCCAGACCCAAGACCTCCACTTTGCC
This sequence comes from Penaeus vannamei, assembly GCF_003789085.1. Classification (NCBI taxonomy): domain Eukaryota; kingdom Metazoa; phylum Arthropoda; class Malacostraca; order Decapoda; family Penaeidae; genus Penaeus; species Penaeus vannamei. The sequence continues at coordinate 684,751 of NW_020870439.1, read as the reverse complement.
GGTCCATCAAGCAAGTACATTCCTGGAAGTAATAGAGCTTGTGTTGCGCGGCAGAGGTCAAACATTTCCACACCATTGGAATGTCAGAGGTGAAATTATTGGGAGATTTGGCTTCCATTATCATCATCACTTTTTTTCTTTCTCTTTATCTTCCTCATTCAAATTTGGAATAGAGCTGTTGGGTAGCTTTTAGTGGCGGCCCGTGACGCGGTGAGCGACAGGTGACACAGTGAAAGGTTGAAGATTGGGAAACGGGAGGGCGGCTTCGCGCAGGTAAAACCGGGGCTAGGAAGGGAGAACAATTATGGCGATGATAATAAAGGTAATACAGATAAGGTAATGCTCTTATTCTCGAAGAACTACATCCGTTTTTAGTAAAGAATCATCTCGCATATTTATAGTGAAAATTAATAACACATGCGGCGGGTGCGACTACGATCACCACCAAGGTAGTGCATGTGGTAGCGGTGCCGGTACCGGTGCCGGGTGGTAATGGTGGTGATGGCAGCTGGGAAGTGGTTGAGGTAGCAAAAACGGCAGTGGTGACGGTAGCAGTGCCAGGTGATGGCGGTGGTGGTAGCGGTGGCGGCGATGGTAGCGGCAATACCTGGACGAAGCTGGGGATAAAAGGCAACGCAACTGATCGCTCGGGCCGCGGGTCATCGATCGGAATCAAGGATTGCGGCGCGCGTCCTAAGTCCTGCACTTCACTGATGCGCGGATGATGGGACAGATGCATCATTCATTTTTCCCAACTGATTAGCGTACATTGTCAATGGCGTAGCCTAGCGTGTACAAAATCCTTTATCAATTATTAATGTCGGGAGGCTGGGTTTTCCAGGACTATGATTAAAGTTGTCGGTATTACTTACTAAGCTGAATTTAATAAAATTGGCATGAAGCAAGTTGAGGTAAATAAAACTTTAACTATTTAATGGTTGAGCAAAACCGTAGACTAATTGATTGTGAAAACTGCTAGCCTTGTGGAGAACTTGCGAGCGCCACAGACGCGGTAGCGAGATCAACTTTAATTCACAGAACTTCCATTAGCTCAAACTGTGGAATAACATGAGAGTTGCAATGGGATAGTATACGCCATGCATTTTGTATTTTGGTGGAGTCAGAACAAAAACAAAGGGACAAGAATTTATACCATAGAAGTTGATAGATTTCGCAACAGAAACAACAGAATTTCGTGGTGGCAAGGGAACATTGAATAAAATAAAAGCACAAAAAGTGTGTAATTAGTTCATCTGAATCCAGTATGTTGGGGCAAACAACATTAAGCAAGAGGCAGCACTCGGTAACAGAAACCTTAATTACTACTATGATTTCTTTAACTGCAATCCGCGTGTGAAATTCAAGCGCGCACTTGGGCGAAGCAATTACCCGTGCCATTAATAATCCGAAAACTGCCGCTTACGTAATGGTTGAGGAGAACTACGCAAACACTGCTGGCTCAGCACCCTTTATATTTAGCCTTTGACGCGGTCCACCTCTCCTTCGCGCTATCATTAAGAACTCGCAATAATGAGCTTTTTTTTGTTTTTTTTTTATAGGACTCCACCCCCCACTCTCTCTCTCTCTCTCTCTCTCTCTCTCTCTCTCTCTCTCTCTCTCTCTCTCTCTCTTCTCTTCTTCTCTCTCTCTCTTTCTCTCTTTCTCTCTTTCTCTCTTTTTCTTTTTTTCTTTTTCTTTTTCTTTCTTTCTCTCTCTCTCTCTCTCTCTCTCTCTCTCTCTCTCTCTCTCTCTCAGAAGTTTCAGAGCGCGGAAGACCCCGTGGACCCCAAAACACAAAGCACTCATTAAAATATCCAAATGAAGCCCGTCTGGAGGCGAAATGAGGGGCCGACCGGACCGTAAACACGAGCAAGCTTAACAAATGACAATCGTATGTCAGCCGACGTCCTCGCCTGTGAATACCGAAGCCCTGACGTTGACTTCGTTACACACGCACGCAAATACTCTCGAACAGCGGTCGCAAAAGCCCTAATTATCAGTCGTTGTGTAAAAATCTGCGCATCCTTCCCGAGAAACCCTCAAGGCGTAAATTCTCCCACAGCAAGCCCAGCGCACTTCCTCCGCCTTGCTTGAGCTCTCCCACGACGAATGGGAATAAGGAGAAAAAAGACAAGGCAAAGGCGTACGAGGGTAAAAACCGCGCACAATTAGCCAGCCCGGATAAATATCACGACGTCCGCAATATCATCGAATCTACGAAATGGGAATGAACGAGGCGCATATCGCGGAACAATATTCCCGTAATACCGCCATTCCCGCCGCTTCGGAATGGGCCGGAGTCCCACTGCTCAACATGCTACGCCGAGAACTAAGTAACAATTACTTGTCTAAGTGGCTTTTAATGTCGGGAATATCTCGGCTTCTGTACTCCCTGGCCTCGAATACCAAAGCCAAGCCATTGCAAAACCCGTAGAACAACAAGGACTAATCCGGTCGCGCGGTTCCAACTTCACTCCAGCGAAACCCGACATTAAGGTCCCGCGCTGCGTGAGCTCTGTTCCCTCTAAATTTACATAACCGATGTTCAAATTAGTTAGAAAATAAATAGATAGAATGATTAATTTAGCCTATGCAATTCATGTCCTAATCAGCTTGATACTCAAAGCACGTCCACGGAGGAAAGGAAATTACGGACCGGCTGCAAATACAAATATATTGATTATTGATTGTATCATATATACCTGCTCCCGCAAATCCACGGCGTTTTGTCATCTGCGTCCAAGATTAAGAAAAAAAGAAAAGAAAAGAAATAAAAACATGGCTGAGTTATAAAGAATATCGAGAAGGCTATTCTCAAGTGACAAAAACAATCACCGCAATGGAATTTCCCAGCGGAGAGCATCGTGTCCGCTCTGACGATAAATGCAGATATTGCCCCCCTCCCCCTCCCTTCCTCTCTCTTTATTTGTGTTTGTATTTTGTCTGAAATCTGTCTCTGTATATCTTCGTCTCCATGTCTCTTTTTGTCTCTACATTCCCCCTATCACTGCCGCTCTCACTTTCTATCTCTTTTGTCTCTCCTCCTCTCGTCTTTATGCCTCTCTTCGTCTCTGTTTTTCTATGCCTCTATGCCTCGCGCTGTCTTTATGAATCTCTCCGTCTCATCACTTCTATTTTTCTCTCTTTCAACATTACTCACCGTCTCAACGGCTCTCTCCGTCTCTGTGTCTCTCTCTATCTCTGTCTCTCGCCCTCTCTATATTTCTCTCCGTTTTTATATCTATTTTCGTATCCATATATCTCTCCATCTATCTTTCTCCGACTCTATGCCTCTCTCCGCCTTTATTTCTCTCCTCGTCTCTTATGTTTCCTTTCGTCTCTGTCCCACTCCATCTCCATGTCTCTCTCCACTTTTATACCTCTCTGTCTCTATATTTCTCTCGAAATCTCTTTAGTTGTC
>NW_020870439.1:666330-671330 GCF_003789085.1 Penaeus vannamei | reverse complement strand
ATCGCTCGAAACGTCATTAATATCACCACTAATCATCATCAGCAACGTCAGCATCTTCATCTTCAACATTTTATGAATTCAGCGAAAGTAAAAAACTTCCCCCGCTACTCCAGCCTCAAGGAAAGGATGGTGACGAAGGGGAGAAAAAGTTCACACCCTACACCCACGTGAAAACGCGTATGCACGCCGCCCTTCCTTGTCCCCCTCCACCCACACCCATGCCCACTTATGCCCTAATACCTTTCTCACCCCCTCCTTCCTCTCCTCCCTATCCCCACTCGTACCCCCTCCACTAAACCCCACACTCGTCGCCGTTACTTTGAATAAAATTTTGTCCATTACACTGGGACGTCGTACACTTGGGCACGGTCTAGGCAACTCTGGGCCTTAATTAAAGTTGAGCGCGAGTCCGAAACTTCATCAAATCACGGGTTTGGGTCGAACGGCGTGACAGATTCTGGGGGAGGAAACAGAAGCAGGGCGGCAGAGCTGACAGGAAGAACAGCACGGACAGCACGATCAGCACTGGCGTTGGGCATGCTTGCAAGACCACCAAAGGCCTGCATATGAGGCTTGGACTGTCCACGGCGATCGGAAATGCAAGAACTACGTTTGGAAAAACGTTTTGAAAATTGTTGCTATAATTGCATCTGATTCATTATCTTTAGTAAATCTGGTTGAGTTTAAGGTAGGGGACACTTAGAAGGGGGAGGAAGAAGAAGAGGAAGAGGAGGACGAGGAGTTGTAGGAGGTAGAAGAAGAGAAGGAAAAGGAGGAGGAGGACAAGGAGGAAGAGGAGGAGGAGCAGGAGGATGGACTGGAAGAATTAGAGAAGGAAAAGAAAGATAAAAAAATGTAGAGGATACGAAGGAGGAATTGGAAAAAGTGAACATATCAGAGGAGAACGAGGAAAAGAATCACAAAACAAAGAAAAAAGCGAGAAAGTAAAATCAAGAAAAAAGACGTAGGCAGAAAATTATTTAAAAAATGCAAGCGAGAGGAAGAGAAACCCAAAAATAAGAATAAGACGGGGAAACAGTGCGAAAGGAAGCGGCTTAGAAACAGGAGGACGCCAATTGCGGGAGAGGCTGAGCAGCCGGAGCCAGCAGTGAGCGAGGTGTCCGTCCACTGTCCCTCCCGTCAGGTCCACGTCCATCCCGCGCCCCTGCCATAACAACTTTTAACAGCGTGGGGTTCGAGTGTCATGCCCAATCGGATATTGACACTGCATCTGACTGTATCTGACCCGTATTGACATTAAAGATGCATGGGTAGTTCCCGCTCTACGATACACGCCGCAAGACTCTGCAGAAACACTTGTAAAATATACACGTACACATACATAAACATAGGCCCGACCACACGCACACGCACGCGCACACACACACACATAAAAACGCACACATACAAACACACATGAAAATACGAATGCACAAATACCCATACGTAAACACACATTCAAACACACATAAAAGTACGAATGCACAAAAACCCACACGTATAAACACACGTACACACTCTCACAGAATCCCACAACCTCACGGACGCACGAACCACTTTTATCTCGGTCGTTCTTTGTAGTTGGACGACCCCCTTAAAATCTGGCATTACCATTCAACACCTCGGTGCTTGGGGAGATCCAGGACACTTTATGATGATGGCAATAGCAATGATGATTGTAATGATGATGGCGACGATGAAGATGCTGGTGATGGCTTTGGTAATGATTATGGAATAGGGGGCGGCGATAGGGGACACGGGGGAGGGGGAGGGGGAGGGGGGAGAACTCGCCCGATACTAATGGCGATAATGATGATCATTATATCGGGAGGGAGAGGGGGGGGTCGCACTTCCATGGCGTGAATTTACTATACGAGACATGATAAAAACGAGAAAAAAAAACTAAAAATAATATAAGAATTATGCAAAATAACATGACATGACACTTCTTCAAGACACATCTGAGTTCAGAAACGAAACGAGAAATATAATCACGACCTGCCACTGACACACTTACCCTTCCCGCTCCGGGCCCGCCGTTCTGGCATCCCCGCCCCACTTTTCTGCTGAACAGGTCATGGTTCTATTGAGGTTTTCTCAAGAAGTTAACAATAGTCAGGTTTCCAAGCACGGGCGGGAATCCCCTCTCGAGCACGCGTCAAGTGCACCAAGGTAAACAAACCTGTCAGTTCCTCTTTTATACTGGAGCAAGGGATCAATATAACCGATGTGTTTACAGCTGACAGTCCACCAGCGGAAAGATCTGTTTACATATTTACAGACGGCTAAAAGCGGTCTATTTAATCGCTGTGTCGAAAAAATCTTCAACGCGGGGAGTCGGCACGTGTTGATTAAGCAAAGCAAATCAACAGTCGAATTGCTGATCGATGCCTTTGCTGCGATTTAGGGCGTCCGGATCACCTGTGAGGCGCAGGTGGCAGATGAGGCGAATTAAAAGATGAACTATGGAAAGTTAAAGCCATTCACGACAGAGCAATAAAGCAGGCTTCTTCAGCAAATGAATTTACACAATACAGTGGCAGAATCAATAGGCTATGCACCTATGTAACTTGCAACCAAAAAGACGAGATTGCGTCAGTGACTCAAGTCATCGTTACATGATCAGACTTGATTCCTAAGAAGTCCCAATAAAATCTAAGTCGCCTCATGCACAGAGCAAGAAATAGGTCACTCTACTGAAGGAAATCATTATGCATGCTGCAGCTGCAACTGGACCAAATGCCCGTGCAAGTAGTCACGAATACAATGCCCCAACTACACCTAAACCAGTCTGCAGACCCCAGAACATCCGTTATGAGTCATCGCGCTACTGCATCCCATTCCACCCACACCTGAACTAGTTATCATCACCACGCCCCCCACCCCCACACACACCTGCAACACACCCAATCATTTCACTAATCCTCACCAACCTATCACGCGCAGCCACCCACTCCTATTCCGTCACCACCCCGCACACCTTCCTCCTCTTCATCACATTTCTCCAGGACACCACACGGCTGACCCAATCAACCCCAGACCCCTGAACCACAAGCCCACAGAACCCCCACTCTCCCAACTCTCCCCCAAGATGCCACTCCTCCCCTTATCGTTTGACCCTTAACCACACCTCACGATCAACCCCTTATCCTCAATCCTCTTCCATTTACCCTAACCTATCCAAGCCACCCTCCAACCATCCAAAATCCTTCATCCGTTAACCACGCCCAATAAACCTCACCTCCCCATCTCCTATCCTTTAGCCACACAGGTTTTCCTTTCCCTATCCCCTATCCCTTGGCCACATCAGCCCAAGGCACCTAGGCATCTCAGTCGCCATCACTGTACCACATCCCACCACGCCTTTTTCCCTCATTTCATCCTCAAGCCACACCCCAAGAAACGCCTCCCCCATCACTCATCCTTTAGCTACACCCCATCAAACTATCCTTCTCTTCTCATCCTTTAAAAACTCCTCCTTCCTCATCCTTACATCCCTGAACCCTTAACTACACCCACCTATCCACCGCGTTCCCCACCCCCAACCACAGCCTATCCACCCCGTCCTTCCCCCAACCACATCCACCAATTCCCCCCAAACAGCACATCCACCAACCCCCTCCTCCTCCCCCTCCCCCCGTCCCCCAATCCTTAAATCCAATCCTCTCTTCTCGAAAGTTGTCCCTGGGTTGGCCTAATCATGGAGTGTCGCGTCGCCTCTGAATGGACATGAGCGTAAAAAGAACGGAGACACGGCCGAGCAAATGGCCGCCGAGATCGCATGGGAGAGCCACTTAAAGACTTTATGTCAGGCCTTATAATGAACGGCCAGCAAGATAGGGTATTTGCATATATTAATATTAATGAGGTCCTGGAAAGAGATATAAAAGCCGAGACGTAAGGACGTGTGTTGAAGCGTTACTACACTCTGCTTCACACAGGCGAACACTCTATCTGTCTGTCTGTCTGTCTGGCTCTCTTTCTCTCAATCTCTTTCTGCGCGTGTGTGTTGTGTGTGTGTGTGGTGTGTGTGTGTGTGTGTGTATGTGTGTGTGTGTGTGTGTGTGTGTGTGTGTGTGTGTGTGTGTGTGTGTGTGTGTGTGTGTGTGAAGAGAGAGAGAGAGAAGAGAGAGAAGAGAGAGAGAGAGAGAGAGAGAGAGAGAGAGAGAGAGGGAGAGGGAGGGAGGGAGGAGGGAGGAGAGAGGGAGGGAGGGAGAGAGAGAGAGAGAGAGAGAGAGAGAGAGAGAGAGAGAGAGAGAGAGAGAGAGAGAGAGAGAGAGAGAGAGAGAGAGAGAGAGAGAGAGAGAGTGAGAGAAAGAGAGATATTCTCTCTGCACATTTGTAATGCATGTACATCCGCACTTACGCACACACAGACACACACCAATAAAACATACATGCGCACACCTAAACACCCATGCAAATTTAAACAATCTCCTACCCAATTGTTCTTCGTTTAAAAATGGAAGATATTCTGCATCTAATATCAGTCATACTCCTATCATAAAATATCCCCAAAACCAAATAAAAAAATCAGTGAACTCAAAAAAGAGGAAAACGCCATCGCCCGGCACTCAATAATTAATTACACTTATGATCATTAATCAAGCGGCAATAACCAGCACATCGTTGAATGGCCATCGAGCCTTGCGAGCATCACCAATATCACCATCCCGAACACGGCATTAAAAACAGCTGTTTCACCATTTAATCAGCTCGTTGTTTACGTCTCTTTGTCGTTATCAGTATTATCCGGAAAATGAATGAGGCCGGATAGTGAACGCCTTCGGGCTGCCCTGTGTGCGGACTATCGTAAACTAGATGGGCAGTGAGATACACAGACAGACCATGCGTTCGCTTGCTTGCATATTTTGCTCACTTACTATCACACGCATAGCCGCACACACAATTTCTGTCTGGTTATCTGCCTGCCTTCTCCGCTTGTCTGCTTGCATGTCTGCCTTCTTACCTGCCTGCCTGCCTGACTGTTTGTCTGCCTG
>NW_020870439.1:653830-661330 GCF_003789085.1 Penaeus vannamei | reverse complement strand
AGAGAGGGGAGAGGGAGAGAGAGGGAGAGAGGGGGAGGGAGAGAGGGGGAGGGAGAGAGGGGAGGAGAGAGAGAGGAGGAGAGGAGGCGGAGAGAGGAGAGAGAGGGAGGGAGGGAGGGAGAGAGAGGGAGGGAGAGAGAGAGAGAGAGAGAGAGAGAGAGAGAGAGAGAGAGAGAGAGAGAGAAGAGAGAGAGAGAGAGAGAGAGAAGAGAGAGTAGAAGTATTACAATATATGAGCTATATTTCTCAACTGAATGAAGATAAGTGCCACTTTAAGCCCACCAGTCATCGAATCCCCCTCTTAACAGCCTTCTAAATGATTTCTAATTAAACGCGCCATAAAATATGCATGAGCAGATCTTAAGAGTGGAAAAGGGAGAAATCACAAGTGTAACTGCATTTGCCAAAGACCGATTCATAATCCGGTATTCCCTCTACGTAAATTTACCACTTGCGCCCCCTCCCCCTCCACCACCGCCCCCACAGGCAATGTTTTCTACAAGGCCAACTTTACGGCCATGAAAGAAAATAAATTCTTGGTTGAACGTCCCTCCACCTTCCTCCCAAACACTTGTTCTGAAAGTATATATCGCTGTTCTCTTAGTCTCTCTTTATTCATCTTTCTCTCCCTTCCTCTTTGCATGCCTTCTATTTGCTGTCATTGATGTCATGCTTACTTTTACCATCATCACTGCCATCATTATCATCACCATCCTTTTCAGTGAATACTAATACTTTCACCGAATAAAGAACGGGATTTGATAATAAACAAGAAAGGACCAAAAGAAGACAACAACAGCAGCAGCAATAGGAACAACCTCCCTTCAGTCTTCATCAAATGCCTCCCTAAAAGTACATTTATCAGCCTATAACCTTCTCTCCTGCACTTTGCCAAGTCTGCATCCCAGTCTCCCTTTCCTCAACTTCCTCCCAACTCTTTCAGCATCTTCTTATGAACCTTCTCCATCTCTCACCGCCTCCCAATTTTTTTTTCTTACCTCCTTTTTCATCTCTGTCTCTTCTTCTTCGCCTTAATATTATCATTGTTATCATTATCATATTCATCATTACTGTCATTATCAACATTACTATTATTGATATTATTATCATCTTTATCACTATTATTAGCATCATTATTATCATTACAATTACACAAGCATGATCATTATTATCATTGCTATTATCACCATCACCACCATCATCAAAATAATTATCGTTACTATTACCATTATAATAGTAATAATAAATATTATTATTATTATTATTACTATCATCATCATCATTATTACTGCCATCATCATCACTATCATTATCATTATCATTACCATTACCATTATTATCATCATTATAATTATCATTATCACCAATATCATTAATATCATCATCATTCTCCTCCTCTGCTTCTCCTCCCCTCACCAATTCGCCCACAGCAGGCCGAGGTCCCCGCCACTTAGCTTCGTCGTGGCCATATATGCGGCCGCAGACCTAGGCCTAACACGTCCTAAACTGGCTCCTCTCCCGCAGGAACTTCGTCCTTATCGCCAAAAATGCCCTCGAATTAAAGGCCAGCGAGTTGTCAGAGCAAAAAGTGGTATAAGAAAAAAAAAAGGAAACAGAAAGTAAAGTCCATATATTTCTTGGCTCTCTCTCTCGCTTCGCTCTCCCAAAAAGTGGCAAGAGAATCCACATAATGTAGACTGTATGATTAATATCTCGGCAATAACGAGATGCATGAAATATATATCAACTCGCGTGACGAACCACCAGAGCCATAAATTCCCCCTCCCCGCTTCCCTCTCAACCCCTCCTCTCTCCCTGCTTCGCCTTCCCCACTCCTCCCCTCCTCCCTCCCCAACCCGCCTCTCCCTCCACCCTCGTCGCTTCACCCTCCCCATCCCCTCCTCTCCCATCTCCCTCCCTTCCGGCACTCCCCTTCCTCCCCCCTCTTTGGCTCCGCCTCCTCCTCCTCCCCTCTTCCCAAGCCACTTCAGCTCCCCCTCTTACCCTCTTCTCCTTCTCCCCTCCCTCTGTGGCCAAATAACACACTCGCCGGAGTTATCACAACTCCACATCGGCCTTGAAGAATCCTTCGAGGACGAGTCCACTTTTATGCCAAGACTAAAGGCTTTTCACTCCAGTCTTGATACATTTCGTTTTGGACGTCTCGCCATCCCCTCTGCCCCTCCCCACCCTTCTCAACTCGACTCCCCCCTCCTTCCCCCCTCTGTTCCCTCCCTCTCTGCCTCCCTCCTCCGCCCCAACTTTGTACTTGTTCGCCCATCAGAATGTGGCTTGAGCTTCTGAGTTTTGGAGTGGTCATATATCACTCTTTTTTTTCCCTCTTTTTTAAGTAATATCCGAAGCGGAGTGGAGTTTGGCCGTTAAAAGTGCGATTGAAAACTCGGGTAAACAACAGACGTTAGACAAAAATAAATAAGTATATAAATAAAAACTTGCACGACCGTAGTTCAACCCCACCTGAAAATACCTGAGTGTAATTTCCATGCAATAACAAAATCATCATCGGGACATTCACAGATATCAGAGTGAACACTGCAGACTAGAACTGCCCAATTTCCCAGAACTGAAAGCCCTGGGTAAAAAAGAAAGAAAAAAGGCTGCATATCTTTCTCAAACAAAAAAGAAAAAAGGCAAAAAAAAAAAAACATTCATGAATATAAGCTCCTTCAAGGACACGTTTTCAAGCTTAGACATAAAAAATCCTTCGAAAAAAATGTTTGAAAAACATACCCGCCTCCGTATCTTCATTTCCAGGACGAAAGGGGGAAAATGTGATTTTTTTATACATACACATATAAAACGCAGGATGAAGTAATGTCCCAAAGCAGCATATCGTCTTTATGAATAGGAAAGGAAAAGATGAGAGCAAAGAAAGAGAGAGAGAAGAAAGACAATATTAGCAAAGAGAGGAGGAGAAAGGAATCCAACTAAAAGAATCGATGCAAAATAGGATATTCTGGGGACGAAAGAGAGGAAAAAAAGAAAAGAAAAAACAAAAAAAACAAGAAAGAACAATATGGAAGGAAAACAGAGCGTAGCCTAGAGGGAAAAAAAGAACTGAAAAGGAAAGGGGGCGGGTCAAGAGAGCAAGGACCCGAGACACCACATGCTGACGCGACACCATACACACCACACAACTTTCCCCCGAGATCGCATCACAAAACCTTTCTACGGTCTCCAGTCTATTGTTTTCCACTCGTTCAAAAGTTACCTCATTTTACGGGTCGCGGTTCGATTCCAGAGTGCAACAGGAGCGGGAGGAACGGTCAGAGGGGGTGGAAGGACGAGGGAGTAGAAAGGGGAGGAGGTGGAAAGGGCTAAAGGGAGAGAGGAGAATAGGTTAAAGGGGGGAGGAAAACAGATTCAAAGGGGTAGGAGAATGGGTTCAAAGGGGGGGGATGGGTTCAAAGGGAGGGGGAGAATAGGTAAAAGAGTAAGAGGAGGGGTTTGGGTGAAAGGAGGAGGAAAAGGGTGGGAGGGTAAAGGGAATGGAAGCAAGAAAAGGAGCGGAAACTGAATGAAAAGGGACAAGAGGAAGAAGAAAACGCGGAAGGGTGAAAGGGAGGAAAAGACGGGTAGAGTGAGCGAGAGAGAAAAAAAGGAAAGAGTGGGAAGGTGAAAAGGAAATAGCGCGGAGAGAAAGAAACAAGCAGAATAAGTCAAGAGGGGAAAACTATGGTAAAAAGAAGAGCAACAGCGGATGAGAAAGGTGAAAATAAGAGGAGAAACAAACCTGAGAGAGGCACTGCGGTAGAATGAGGGCGAGAAAAGGGGGAAGAGGTATAGGAGAAAAGCCCTGAATGCGTAGGTGAGGGAATGCCCATCAGATAAGGAGCAATGGAATCTCTCCCTCGGGGCGTGGGGTGTAGAATACTGTGTACAAATTTACTTATAATGGTAAAGACGATGATGACAATGCTAAACAGTAAAAAGGGTGCTAATAAAACTCTTGCTGTTATCATTATTATTTTTATCAATATCAATCTTCTTCCTCAATATTTTGAAAACCCAACAAATCATTACTGCAGTGAGATGATTATATGACGACAATGTAACACTGATAATGATGATAGAACATAAACATGTTATTAAAAGTTCCCAGATCTAGAGAACAGGAAAACTCACAAGCTGAATCAATAAACATATGTATTAATAAACGTTCACATCACACTGAAGATATTAATGGAATAATAATTAACCTGAAAAACACACGCACAATAAACATCAATGGAGAGGAAAATCCAACCTTAAACCCATTTTCTTTCTACCCTTAGGCCCAAAACATCCCCCTTGGCAGTAATCGCTTCTATCCGATCGAAATTCCAATAAATCCATCTAGCTCCGAACCGCAAGAAGATGGAGAGAAAACAATCGAGGGTAATTTGACAAACGCCATATCCCATATCCTGTAAACACTCTCCCTCCCTCCCTCCCTCCCTTCTTCGCTCCTTTCTAGACGCTTCCCTCTCTCTCGCCCTCTGCTCGCATTCCCTCCGTCTTCCTATACCTTAGACTGTCCATCCTATTCCGTCCCCATCCCCATCCCTCTCCCTATCCTATCCTACTCATTCCCTCCCTCTCCCTCCTCATCCCGTCCCGTATCCAACGCATCCCCGCGTCTACTCTCCCTATCCTCTATCCTACTCATTCCCTCCCTCTCCCTATCCCTCTATCCTACTCATTCCCTCCCTCTCCCTATCCCTCTATCCTACTCATTCCCTCCCTCTCCCTCCTCATCCTCGTCCCTTTCCCTATCCTACCAGTATCCCATACACTGCCTCCCTCCCTCTCCCTTCCCCCTCCCCGTCTCCCCTCCCCTGCAACAGCCACTAAGGAAACCAAACCACCTCGCCGGCCTCCTTCCAGGCAACAAGGGCTTCCCATCCATCTCACACCCTCCTCCATACAGCCTCTTCCTCTTCGCAGTGATTCACGTACACCGTAAACTCCGCAACGACCATAATCCGAGCTAATACGACAGGCAAGAAAATATAAAGCAGAAAATACGACTGTTGACAAAAAGCCCGAACCGTGAAAACCGGAGGCCAGAATGTAGAGGAACACGGGATTCATCGAGGCCGAGCTAACGCGAAAGGAAGCAAAGCGGGAGGAGGAGGAGGGCGTGACAGCCTCAAGAGCGCCGACGAGGACACAGCACTCAGCCGCCGCCGCTCAAAAGGGAGAGTAGAGAGCGACAGGAAGGAAAAAAGAGCTGACGCCGTCTCAAAAAAATCTAATCAATAAGTTATCTATTTTTCTGTCTTTATATATATTTACATACATTACCTAATTACAGTATGTATCTGCGTATGTATGGATGTATGCATGTGAATGTGCTCGTGTCTGTGTGTATTTGTATATGTGTCCATGTCTGTGTAAGTGTACCTGCGTGTCAATGTGTTTGTGTTTATGGACATTAATTCTGCGAAGTGAAGTTGAAAGAGGTTGAATAAAGTCCAAAAGACAGACACGGTCGAGTTTCAATTAGCCGGAGCACAGAGGAACAGTAACCCAGAGGATGATATATATATTCCGCTCATATCTGAGTCCAAAAATCTCCAGTTCTTAGAGCGATCCACTCGGACTGGAGTGGAGCGGGGGGGGGGAGGGGGAGGGGGAGAGAGGCTGGACGTGGGGTCATCCGGGAGGTCAGCCCAGAGAGCCACTTTAGGAATTAATAACTCTTCGGTCAGAAATTAGCTGCTCGAAATCGGTGGATGCTGAATATGAATGTGTGGAAATTGGGAAAATGCAAAAAGAAAAAAAGAAGATACAAACTAAAGAAAAGAAAAAAAAACACAAAGAGGACAGAGGCAAAGAAGCCACAAAACTCGATGCTCTCATTAGAATACAGGGCAATAAGAGTAAAAATAAGGAAAAAAGTCCCACCCCAGGCCGGGGCACGAGCGCCTGACTGGAGGGCCGGCCGCAGGAAGAGCGCCGAGATCTCAGAGGTATGAGACAGCAAGATGAACGACTGCGGATCAAAGACTCCGGTGTGGCATCCCGCGCCCCGGATTGGGGACCCCGCCGGCCGCGCGCCCTTCCACGCCCAGTGCAGAGAAAAAGGGCTTTTGATATCATGTGTGACTATTCATATGATATAATACAAATTGATAGATTTTCCTAATAGTAAATGGCATATTTAGCCGATACTGATTAATTGATGTTTAACGGACTTTTAAAAGGTATTCCATTAACTTGTATCATCAAGAGCAATGTATGCAATCAGATTTTATTGCAGCAAATAACATATTCATGGAATTTTCGATACTTTGTTTGAAATAGGAAATGCTAATGAATATTGACGTGGTCGTTGCGTTATCCATGATGTCCTTTACGTGACATTGACAGCATATCTTCAACCATGAACTTCTTGCCTCTTCGCTGATAACGAGATAAGCAATGTCGCAGATAAGGCTGCTTTGCTACTACGCGTTCGTTCCTGCAGCACTGTAAATATTATGAGATCACTTTAAGGATTGCATATCATATTAGCTTTTACGAGCGCAGTTAATTACACCGTGATAGTATAATTAGGAAGATCCATACGGCAACGCCAAACAAATTATCTCAGCGGGCGAATCAGATCATGAGAATTTTCAATATAATCCCTTTTAGACAGCAACTGAAAAGCAGCCGAACTTCATTTTCTTTTCTCCAAAGGCCTTTCCACACGCCTTTTCTTCCCTCGCACTAATCACATGGCCTTTTATGTTCTCTTTTCACGCTGAAAAGAGCGGTTTAGCGGCACTTTGTCTGCTTTACTACATATGCAGTCCACCTTTTCTCGCAGCATTCGCATCGAGTTACTCATCCCAGACACTCGATTGTTGAGTAATGGTTGGATATAAATGGATATCAAATAAAAAACAATGAATGTCTCAAAACAAAAAAAGAAGAAGAATACAGGTTTCTAAACAAAGCCTGAGGCGATCGTTCCCTCCCAACATGGAGGGAAACCGCGCCGAGTGTTTGTTCCCGCGTGTCTTGAAACAAAGAGATCTGCCCATAATGGGGCCCGCACCCATGTCCCGTTATCTCCGGCTTCGTGTCACATAGATCTAAATACCCATTTATTCGCCCATTTCCTAGCCACATTTAAGGGAAATTAGTTCTCTATTTGATTGTTTGTTTCTGTGAGACAGAAACACACACACACACACACACACACACACACACACACACACACACACACACACACACACACACACACACACACACACACACACAAACAAACTCACACGCACACACACACACATATATATATACATATATATATGTGTATGTATATACATACATATACACATACATCTAGTGACGGTTTAAATTGTGTTATTCTCACATCTATATTGCTTCTTTATTCCCAATCCTATTAATTTTCTACCTTTTATTATCCCTTCCTTATCCTGTGCTCATCTATAACCCTACACACCGCAACCCTATTTTCAGCTGATCTCCCAACTCGTCCTTTAAATC
>NW_020870439.1:632853-645861 GCF_003789085.1 Penaeus vannamei | reverse complement strand
ATACACATACAGATATATATATATATATATATATATATATATATATATATATATATATACATACTATATATATATACATATATATATATATTTTATATATATACATATATATATATATATCATATATACATACATACATACATTACATACATACATACATACATACATACATACATACATACACCACACACACACACACACACACACACACACACAGATATATATATATATATATATATATAATATATATAATATATATATATATAATATATATTAAATAAATTTACTTGCATATGTACACACACACATGTATGCTTTGTATGCGTGTGTGTGTGTGAGAGATATAAGTACCCTGTTCAATTTTATATGCAGTGTCATTTCCTCGCTCCATTGCGAACGGTATCTGCAGCCGAACGCCCTCGCCATCGTCATCGGTCGTGTAGCAAAGGGCGCCCACAAGCCCTCGCCCAGTAATAACGCGGCCGGTGCTTGAGCGGCGCCCCGAGCGACCCGCCTCGCCGACAGGTGTTTCTCTCGCTCTTGCCAGGAGGCCGAAGGGCAGGTGTACCAACCTTGCCGAGGAGACCCCAGGTGTGCAACGTACCTTCGCACTGCAGGATGGAATTGTCTGACTGCTATGGCTGCCTGGCACTGCCCCGAGAGGAACCATTTAAGTGGTTCCAAGTTCCTAGCATGGTCTGGGTTCTGGCTAAGAGCTTAGTGGCCTCAGACGGCCGGATTAATGGTCTCGTATCTCGCCTTGTGGTTCATGTCTATGGCAAGATGCTCTCAACACCCTGGTTGGAGAAGTCGCTGGGTCTGTGTTG
Organism: Penaeus vannamei; assembly: GCF_003789085.1. NCBI lineage: Eukaryota > Metazoa > Arthropoda > Malacostraca > Decapoda > Penaeidae > Penaeus > Penaeus vannamei. The sequence continues at coordinate 645,034 of NW_020870439.1, read as the reverse complement.
GGGATGGAACTGCTCGGGGTTATCTTGCCTCGTTCTCTCCCTCTCGCTCTCTCTTTCTCTCACTTTGTGTTTTTTCTCTCTCTCTTCTCTCTCTCTCTCTCTCTCTCTCTCTCTCTCTCTCTCTCCTCTCTCTCTTCTCTCTCTCTCTCTCTCTCTCTCTCTCTCTCTCTCTTTCTCTCACTCTCTCTTTCACTCTCTCTCTCTCTCTCTCCTCTCCTCCCTCCCTCCCTCCCTCGCCTCCTCCTCCCCTCCCTCCCTCCCCTCCTCCCTCTCTCCTCCTCTCCCCTCTCCCTCTCCCTCCCTCTCCTCTCTCCTCTCCCTCCCTTCCTCCCTCTCCCTCCCACTCTCTTTATTCCTCCTCTCTCTTCTACCACTTCCCCCCCCCCCCTCTCTCCTGCCGCCTCTGCCGCAGCAGCAGCGTCGTCGTCGCAGAGGGCACAGGAGGTGTCCTAGGAGAGGCGGACGACCTCTTGGTTGCATGTTGCGCGGTGTTTGTGGTCATTATCTCGGGGCTGCTGAGAACCAGATGGAATTCATTTTTATTCATTTCTCTGAAAGTCTTTGGGCTTCATTTTATTTTATTTTCTTTTTTTAACCAGTGTGGATGGTACTGTTGTGATTCTTATTATTGTCTTGATTATGTTGTTGCAAAGCCGGACCGTATAATGTTTGGTCGTTGTCTTCATCATAATTACAAATGGGGGCATTTTTGAATAACTTTTCATCGTCGGAGTGAGATAAAAGGCTTACGATGTTATGGCCGATCGGGTGGCCAATCGCCTCCGCATCCCTGAGTCTCTGTGGTGTCTGTAGACTTTCACTTGTACGTGACACTTTTTGAGTGGTAGTAGAAGTGGAAGTAGTAGTAATTGCAGGAGTAGTAGTAGGAGGAGGAGGAGGAGTAGAAATAGAAGTAGTAGAAGGAATAGTAGTAGTATGAGGAGTAGAAGTAGTAGTAGTTGTTGTTATTATAGCAGCAGCAACAGTAGTTGTAGTAGTAGTCATATTAGTAGTAGTAGTGTCGTGGTAGTGGTGGTGATTATAGTAATTATGATAGCAGCAGCAGCAGTTTTTTCTAGTAAAATGATAGTTGTGAGTCTCCAAACATTTAAAGCAGTTCATATAAAGAAGAGAACGAACACACACCCTCATCGATTCAGGAAAACCAGACACCCAAAGTATCAGGAGCAGCACTAGTATGCCTCTACATATTAATGCATGGCCATGGGCTGCGTATGCTGGCAAGGCTTCTGTTATGTGCGTGCATGCGTTCGTGTGTGTGTGTGTGTGTGTGTGTGTGTGAGTGAGTGAGTGAGTGAGCAAGTGTGTGTGTGTGTGTGTGTGTGTGTGTGTGTGTGGAGAGAGAGAGAGAGAGAGAGAGAGAGAGAAGAGAGAGAGAGAGAGAGAGAGAGAGAGAGAGAGAGAGAGAGAAGAAGGAAAGAGAGAGAGAGAGAGAATGGCTGAGCGCGAGAGTGTGTGTGCTTGTGCGTGTGTGTCTTTAAACGCTGTAGTACACAAAGATCACTGAGGTAGGAGAGTTGCACTGCTGAGAAATGTACCATACGAAGATTAAAGTACCTTAGTCCCCATTGTGCAGAGGTCAGTATAACGAGGAGGGAAAAGGGCATGAAGTGAGGTCAGAATATGGGTGGGTAAATCTCTTACGTCCCTCTCGACGAGGTTTATAGCGTGGTGGCAGGGCGGCGTGTGCAGACTAGGGGTCCGCAGCAGAATTTTCCTTTTGAATTCTTCTCGGGACGCGTGATCCTGAGGGTGAAAGGGCTTTATGATAAGTAACACAATAGTCGTCGTTAAGGAGGCGAAAGAAACGGCGAAGAGGTTTTATGCGCAGGAGGAGCAGCCAGGGCGCCCGGCCTGACGAGGCGCAGGATCGGTTTTCAACTTGTCTGGGATACTGTGTCAGGACAAACACAGCGGGTGTGATTGTTTTGCTTGCACGTTTTCTCACGCCTTTCCACGTGGCCCCAACTTTCCGACTTCATTCGAGCAGAATGAAAGGTGAAAAGAGAGCGAAAGGGTGCCAGATGCGAGGCACCTTGTTCCGCGGTCTGGCTCCAAGTGGTGTTTACGAGTGACCGCCTCTAGTCTCAAGGTCGCTCTTGCCGACGCCGCGCCGGCCCTCGACGCCCGCTCGAAGGCTTGAGTTCGACCTTCACCGAAAGAGAGAGGCGGGGGCAGTCCGCCCTCAGGAACCTGCTCAGGGCTCGGTTGTCGCCTCCACACTCGTCGCCCTGCTCGCCGCGCCTCACTCCTCTTCCGGCTGCTCAATATTCATGATTGAACACTTCCTTGGTTACACTCCTTTGCAACTCAATACCGTACCTGAATTGTTCACAACTCGCCTATCACTGCCAGCTGATCAAACATATGCTCCTAACCAGACACTCTCTGTCGAGACAGCCAGCATATCTCCGCGCGACTCGGAGTACAAAACCTGTGCTTAACATCGATAAAATGCCTTAAATGGCCACTTGTCGCATTTAAGTCGCATTTGTTGCAGTACCTGATCTTCACAGCTTGCAGCCTCAGCGAGCAAGGGGTGAAAGCGTCGTTCTGGGAAGGTCATTGCTAAAATATAGCAATCACAGAAACAGATTAAGCAGATTAATAAGATACACGAGCTGTACACCGAGTTTGCCACACCATTTGTTTTTCACATCATATCGATAAAGCAGTAGTAGCTTCATCGAACGGGCGCCGAGTGACACTCTTCAGCAACAAATCTTCTTTAATCACGCAGACACGCAGGCACGTAGGCAGGGAAGACACACGGACAGGGACGGCCTTTGTTGGTAACTCAACCTCGTGCACTTGTTGTTGCTGTTGTTGACGGTGTTACCTGCCGGGCCGCTCGCTGGGGGTCTGTCGGTTTCTTATCGTCAAATAATGTAACCTTCTTGACCTACGCCCAATTCACGCCCAGGATATTCACCACGCCCGCACCCACGAAGTCCGTAAGAGGAGAGTAGCCCTGTTCCTGATTCATGGTCACGGCTACGCGCTGCCATATGGTAGTGTTTTCTACTACGAGTCCCAGATGCGTTAATGACAGTCCTCTTCTTGGGGAGCGTGGAGTCCCACAGCGTCGAAGTCCCCGGAGGTCGATCGGCGGCGAGGAACGCCTTCTCGGCCCTTTCGACGTCAACTGTGAGTCCTTTTATGTCCTTGGGAGATGGTATCTTCTGTTAGAAATTTCCTCCGATGAATTTGTAAGTCGTTCACATACATGCTTATAAGAGTGCCCCCCCCCCACACACACACATACTTACAAAACACACACACACACACACAATACACATGTATATGCAGGTCCAGTCAGCTTGCTCAGTATCAATAAAAAAGCTCTTTATTACAACTCAAATATATCATCAAGCCACAGCGGCGCTTGTGATATAATACTTTAAGAACGTACATATTTATTTAGGTTATTATATGAGATAAATTAGTGGCTAGATAGCGGCAGCCATGTTTATCTACATCTCAATATATTACTCTCCGTCTCAGCTCGTTCCCTCCTTTGATGTCTCTCTCTCTCTCTCTCTCTCTCTCTCTCTCTCTCTCTCTCTCTCTCTCTTCTCTTCTCTCTCTCTCTCTCTCTCTCTCTTCTCTCTCTCTCTCTCTCTCTCTCTCACTCCTCTACCTCTCTCTTCTCTTTTTCTCCCTCTCTCTCCCTCCCTCCCCTACTTCGCTCCCTCCCTTCTCTCTCTCTCTCTCTCTCTCTCTCTTCTCTCTCTCTCTCTCTCTCTCTCTCTCTCTCTCTCTCTCTCTCTCTCTCTCTCTCTCTCTCTCTCTCTCTCTCGCAAGACGTCCCCGTCTCTTAGAGCTCATCCTCGAGAGCCTGCTCGGGTTCCTGCCCACTCCGGCCTTCTCCTCTTTCTTTCCTTCTTCCTCGTCTTCCACAGTTCCTCTTTCAAGAGCGGTTAGACCTCTTTCTCATGGTATATGTCTTCTCTCCAATGTTACTTTTTTCTCTTTTTTCCTAATGTCTTTTTAAGTGGGGCTTCGATGCTCTTGCTGTTTTTTCTTGTTTTATTGTTTATTGTAATACTCGACTTTCTTGGTCCGTCTCTCGTGCAAGTGTTTTTTTTTTTTTTTTTTTTTTTTTTTTGTTTGTGTGTTGTGTGTGTTGTGTGTGTGTGTGTGGTGTGTCTGTGTGTGCGTGTGTGTGTGTGTGTGTGTGTGTATGTATGTGTATCTGTGTGTGTGTGTGTGTGTGTGTGCGTGCGTGTGTGCGCCCCTTGCGTGTGCGTATTTATGCGTGCTGATGGCAATCACCTCACGCGACCATTTAAAAGGAATTATACAAATGTTCCCGAGGGTGTCTCAGCTCCACCTTGCATCGGCCGCAAAAACAAGCGAGCAACTTTTGGCTTTGTTGTCTCGCGCGGGCGGGGCGGCGGGCGGGAAGTTACGCCCGGACACGCCCACCGCGCCTCGACTGCGATAATCCGACACAGCGCAGCCGCCTCGCCCTTTGATGAGCCAGCGACTCGATAGATGTTGCGAGGCGCTAATTGTTTACGTCTTCATCGTGGTGGAGGACGAGGGGAGGGGAGGGTGCGGAGGCGATGGGCGGAGGGAAGGGAGGGAAAGGGAGATGAGGAAGAGGGGAGGATAAGGAAGGAGGGAGGAGGAAGGATAGGAAAGGGGATGGGGGAGGAGGAAGAGAGAAAGATGGGGAAGTGCAAGGAGGCGAGAGGGAGAAGTTAGAGCGGAGTGAAGCGAGGAGTTGATGTTGATTATAGAATTTGATGCTATGGTTCCTAGACAAGGCCATTTCCTTCTATTGCAATACCTTTTTCCATTCTTTTATCTTCCTATACCCACTCGTTACTCAGGCCTCCTCCCTCCCCTTTTCTCCCCTACCATTCATTTCCTTTCTCTTCTCCTCACCTTCGCTCCCTCGCCCTTAACCATCCCTCTACCCTCCACATCCGCTCCTTCGCCTCCCCTCCCCTCCCCTCCCATTCCCTCCCCTCTCTTCTCTTCCCCCTCCCTTCCCTCCCCCGCCCTTTCCCATCCCCTCCCTCCCCCTTCGCTCTCCCCTTCCCTCTCCTCCCTTCCCACCCCTCCCTTCTCATCCCTCCCCCCCCTCCCTCCCTTCTCATCCCCTCCCTACCCCCTCTACCCTCCCTCTCTTCCTCCCCTTCCTTCCGCCTCCCCTCCCCCACCCCCTCTTCCCATTGCCACCCTCCCCGATCGCCGACAACCTCGCGATCTTTCAAGTTTTGTTTACTTCTTCGCCTTTTCTCTCCGTCCCCTGCATCCGCGCCTGCCCTCCCGCCGACGCTCCGCCGCCTTGGGTAGCCCTTGCGCGGAGGGGCAAGCCATCGGCCTTCGCTCTCCGTTGCCGTCGCGGGGTGCGGATGGGTGGCGTGGGCGTGGCGCCGCTCGCTTTCGCCTTGTTCTTAATCCTCGTCTTTCTTGTTTTGTCTTCCTCTTTCTCTTCTTTTATTCTTGTTTACTCTTGTTTTTTCCTCTTCCTGTTTTTTTCCCGTTTTCTTCTCTTTGTTCTTATCCTCTTCATTTTTTTCTCTCTTCTTCTTCCTCTCTTCCCATCTCTTCCGTCTCCACTTTTATCTTCTTCCTCTTCCTCCTTCCCCCTTCCTCTTCTGCTCCTCTGTTTTCCTCTTCCTCCCCCCCCTCCACTCCATCTCTTCCGCCCTCCCTCTCCTCCAACCTCCCCCCCCCATTCCCCGGTAGCGTCCCACGTTTGCTCATCACGGCGAGGACCCCGAGTCGAGACGCTCCGTGATCACGTACAAAGCGACGCCATAAACTCAATAATCCACACCGACAATAAACTCATTCGAGACCCTCCCCATTGCCACGCCTCCTCCCCTCCCCTCCCTATCCCTCCCCGTCTGTCTAGCAACACTCGTAACAGGTCAACAAATTCCTGGCTAATTATGGGCCGTCTCTATTAAAGGGATAATGAAGGAGAATTGTTCCTTCAATTAACGTTCAAGAGACCGAGACCAAAGACGCTGCAGACGACAGGGACTTGGGATTCGGACAGTGTTTCACTTTCGGATTCGGACAGTGCTTCGCTATGGGATTCGGACGGTGTTTCACTATGGGATTCAGTCCAAGCTTCACAGTGGGTTCGGCCTCAGCTTTACTATGGGATTCGCACGGTGCTTCATTCTGTCGTTTCGGCAATCACGACGAATCATCATGCTGAGAGGGGGAGGCGGGTTAAAAGGCAAAAAAAAAGGGAATAACGATAATGGAGATTACAGTAATGATGATAAATGATAAATAAGGATACTGCTATTACTACTATTAATAATGATGATAATAACAATAATAACTATAATAGATATGATACACAAGGCAACTTTTTATAGTTGCTTATGACACTTTTTTTAATGAATGAGTAATGACCACTAAAATTAATTATGTTAATGGTACAGTCAAAACACCACCCTACAGACAACAAAAAAACAGATAATTAATTAACATAATAGCATCTATGTGAATAATAATTTGAAAAACCTGTTCTACAAAATTAAAGAGAAAAAAAAGTTAGGAAGAAAAAAAAGGAACAGTCTTGTATTTCGGTTCCGACCTTGCGTGAGGAGGAAGAGAGGAACAAGAAAGAAAGGCAATTAGAATAGAGATTTAAAAAGGAAGAGAAAAAAGAGGGAAGCAAGGAGGAAGAGAAAATGAAGATAAAAGTTAAAGAAGAACTCAAGAAGGAATGTAAGAAATTAGAGATCAAAGAAGAGATGAACTAAAGAAGAAGAGAAAAAAATAAAGCCAAAAGCAACGAGAAATTAAAAAGAAAATAGAGGGAGGCAGAGGAGCAAGTGTGAACGAAAACAGGAGAAGGAAACAAAGAATAGGAAACGAAACGAAAATGAGGAAGGCAAAGTGGTAAGAAGGGGGAAGAGACACGCGTGAGAGAGAGAGAGAGAGAGATCTTTGCCATGAGGAAGATCAAGGCAGCATTTGGCTCTTGGGAAAAGTTATTCATGTGTGATATGAAGTCTGACGCAAGAATTTCCGGTTCAGTTATGCTTCAGATCAGGTTAGGACTCCATTGCCTGGAAGAGATTGTATATTATAACACTCACACACACGCATATACATAAGCAAGTATGTGTTTACACAAATGTATATATATGTGTGTGTGTGTGTGTGAGTGTACTGATATAGATACTTTAAGCTATGTATCTGTTTACCAGTCCGCCTATAATTAGAATTGCATATCTATTTATCTCTTTCTACTGATGCTTATAAACCTAGTCGTGAACGTTAATGGACATATGCGGATATATATATATATATATATATATATATATATATATATATAATATATATATATATATATATATGTATATATGTATATATGTATATATATATATATGTATATATTCATACACACACACACACACACACACACACACACACACACACACAACCACACACACACACATATATATATATATATATATTATATATATATATATATATATATTATATATATATATATATATATATATGTATGTATGTATGTATGTATATATGTATATTTATCTATTTATAGCAGACAAACAGATTATATAGAACAAATAGAGCAAGAGAGAAGGGAGAAACCACGAACGGCAAACAAGCGCAGGCAGAAGAGGCAGCATCTCGCATAACGCAAGAAGTCCGAGCGTTGACTCATCCTCCCTCGAGCCCCAGATCAAGCTTCGTCTCGGGAAAACACCAGCGGAAGTAATCAAAATCTTATTAAAGCTCAGTGTTTGTTGGGGGGGGGCGGTAGATGGGCGTGCATGGGCGTCTCGCGTGTTCCCTTTAAGCCAGAGATCCTGAACCTTTGGTCAAGGAAGTCCTGAAAAAAACTAAAACAAGAAAAGAAAAAAAAGAAAGAAGGAAAAAATAAAACACGAGCCCCCTTTTCTCTCTCAAAATGGCCGTAATTATCCTCTCTCACTCGGGAAGAAAAAATATATATATTATACAACGAAGCCGAGAGCGAAGGAGGAGGTGCGGCGAGGTGGCTGCCACACCCAGGAGAAATTTACATCTAAGGTAATTACTGTACGAGAAGATCCTGCCGGTAGTGTTCCTTCTCTTACGCCTCGGGGGGTGAGGCAGCGACGGAGGAGACAGAAGTAGAAGAAGCAAAGATGTAAATGGAGGAAGAAGAAGAAGAAGCAAGAGAGGTAATAGTGAAAGCAGAAGATAGAGAGGGAAGGGAATTGTTGTTTTATTTAGAAGGCAGAAGTAGAAGAAGCAAAGATGTAAAGGGGAGAAGAAGCAAGAGAGGTATTAATGAAAGCAGAATATAGAGAGGGAAGGGAATTGTTTTATTTACAAGGAAGTTCAGTGAAAAAGGTGAAGAGGAAGAAGCAAATGAGAACAGGAAGAAAATGAGAAAAAAGAAGAAAACGAAAATCTCAAAGAGAAAGGAAAGGATTGATATCACGACTGGTGGAGGCGAGAAGAGGAAGGAGAGATTCGTGAGAGGGTGAAAGAGGAGACGGAGGAGTATGAGGAAGAGGAGGAGGAAAAGAAGAACGAGGAGAGAGAAATGACACGTCTCTGTTCAGAAACTGGTAAAGCAGTATGTCCGACCACATGATGATAAAGTCCCCGTCACGCGACCCGGAGGTCCTCCTCGTGACAAGATTCTTGTTATGGCAAAAAATATATAATCATATCACACAGTTTAGGATTACTCTTTAATAATGGACTTTGCGTTATGCAATATCACAGTTGCCATTGCATAAAAGGGAGAGTCCCTTAAATGGCAACAGCATTTCCGCCGCGTGATGGGGTTTCGGCCTGTCTGAAAACAGCGTTCCATCAACATTATCGGCATCCTTTCGACGTAAGGAGGTAGATTTGAATAGATATACCACGTATTCGGCACAAGGTCGGTCGGTGCTGCAAATGCCACGCGGCTTTCGATCCGAACCCGAACCAAAACATCCCGCCTGGCATCCATCACGGCGAACAACACTGGCCACCTGTTTCACCCTAAGCGGTAACCCAGATAGCGGCCGGTGCCCAGCGAGACAGCTTGGATCCACCTTCACTGCGTTTCGTAATGACTCCGCGGGCCTGGCATCTCTCCTGGAACACGGACGGGCTCCTGCGACACACCTGTTCCCGGGAGCCCTTGCCCGGGGCCGTCTGCTCCGCCTCCTTGGTGATCGGGAACGCCATACGCGCTTGGGATTCCTGGAAAGGTCGGCCGGACTGCTCCGAGACCTCCGTTGATCTGGTTAACGAGCGTTTCACATTGCTAGAGAAAAAAAAATATTACAATAAGCGTTGTATTGATATCTGAGCAAAGTAAAGCCAGGCACTCTTACGCAAACTTAGATTCGTGATGATACTGTTGACCCAACCATCAACACAAGTGCCAATTTTGGCAGATGTTTACCTTCCACCAGCTCGCTCGCGCGGTGTGAGTGAACCCTCAGAAAACGGGCATCATCAAAGGGTAAAAATACCGCTTCCAAACAAACTGCCTTTCTCTACCCATTGTTGTTGCGGGGATGGTTTGCCTTGATGCTGTATAGGCTGTCGGCGCTGGCCTCTCGCCCCGGATTGGCGGGCGAAAGTTGCGAGATCCCCGCGCGAGCCATGACTGTCAGACCCCCATAGAGCACTATATTCTCCTTTTTCTCCCCCTCTCTAAAGGGCGGCGGAGGCACGCTCAACCACCATATGATTCTAATTCCGCCGATTCTCTTAGTCTTTACTTACATTTTCCATTGTTTTCTGCAAATGAAATGGTATGTTGTTTCATTAGCTGTTCAGACTGCACGGGTATTAGGAACGGGTCAAGCCAGGACTTCACCTGCTGCGGCCACGGTAATCTCGGACCCTTAAAAAGATTATCTAATGAGAACCCGACATTTCACGCTCTCTCTCTCTCTCTCTCTCTCTCTCTCTCTCTCTCTCTCTCTCTCTCTCTCTCTCTCTCTCTCTCTCTCTTCTCTCTCTCTCTCTCTCTCTCTCTCTCTCTCTGTTGATCTATCTATTTATGTATCTATTTATCTGTCTATCTAGCGAGTTAATTCTACCTACCTATCTGTCTAAATATCAAATCTATCTTCCTGTCTATCTGCGTCCTTCTCTCTATCCACTTATATAGCCATTTACGTTATGGCTACGCAAGGTTTTTCATGTGATTGGGACATCACACTTTCATCAAAGGATTTAGGCAGTACCGTTGCAATTGATAAACTCTGCCTCATCGTAGGGAAGTATTTTCATCATCATTTATAGATGTGGCTTAAAATCATTTGGTGATACAGACATGCGTGAAGATGATACTGCGTTTGTGTCGGTATGCTTGTTTCCATACAGAAAGTTATCTCTGATTTGCGATGATTTTCTGGGTTATCGATCGTATCATAAGTAATCTGAAAGGGAATATAAAGTTGCCGTACAATAACGTTAGCGCTTTGTTTTGGCTTCACTTATAAGGAGCTTCGTAAATGAGCCACGGTGACGTCATCACTCCAAAGCTGTGCCTCGCTTTCATTCAAGGGAGAGCTCCTTCTCGGTCGTAGTATGCGAGTCTACACTTGATATGTTTGCTTACACGAACTCGTATACATGCATACAGGCAGCCGTGCATATACAAATGCGACGACCCGCTGAGTGTGTACATCATGGAGGAATTTGATTAATACAGAGACAAATTCATGCTCGTGTGCAAACTGACAGCGAAGAGGAAGAAGGAGATAGTTGGGAGAAGGATAGAGAAGCGGGAGGAAAGACGAATGGAGAAGGGGAGGGGAAGAAGAAAGAAATGTAGTGATGAAAAAATGAGAGAAGGGGGATATATTCCATAAAAGGGAAAACAAAAGAGATAAGAGGAGGGGGGAGAAAAAAGAAAATAAGAGGGAATAAACAAAAGAGTGAATAGAGAATCAGAGACGAAAGAAAAAATAAAAGAAGCGAGAAAGGCAGAGAGAAGAGAAGAAAGAGGGTGTTCTGAGAGAATCTGATATCAGAATTCTCGTACGCGCTGCCTCGGCCCCCGACGTAACGCAGCGGTCGCCATGGTCACATCCGCGTCCGAAACCTTGAGCCGAGAATACATGCACATCAGGACGTCGTCAGAAATAGGCTTTAATACTCTTCGACCTTTACGCTGGGTGCTACTGGATCTCCCATCAGCGGTAATTTGTGGCTGCATGACTCCGCATATATTTCAATCAAGAGAATCAGATTCGCTCGTCTTTGCGTTTTTACTGCCTCTTCCACTGTATCTTTTTCTTTCTATTTTTTTTTTCTAATTCTAGATTTTCATGACGATTTGATTACAGTGATATGCTTTATTTGCCTAACATAAAAAACAACAAGAAATGACTTAAATTCTCATAACTCCTTTTTTCTGGTTTTAATTTTCATGACGATTTGATTACAATGATTTGCTCTATTTGCCTCACATAAAAACTATAAGAAATGACTCGAATTCTCTTAACTCAGCGCCAGCAAAGTCCACAGGATAGCCACGAGTCAAATGAACCATATATATTAACAACCTCACAACAACCGCGTCTGGGTTTCCATGTTTTATTATCCGGGGGTTCAGTCCCTGGATAAAAATAATCTGCGACGGGAATGATGAAGTAGGATTCTAGGGGGAGGTTTATGTGATACGTCAAGGATCACGCGCTGAATAAAACCTATGCCGTAATTAGCTATGGCGCCAGCAGGTGCGGCAGCGGGGCCAGCTGGAGAACTCATCATGCAGGCCGGGGCGTCGGGGGTGGGAGGGTGGGGTGGTGGATAAGGGGGAGTAGGAGGAAGGAGAAGGAAGGAGGGAAGGGAAAGGAGAAGGAATGGAGGAGAAGGAAGGAAGAAGGAGAAGGAAGGAAGGAGGAGAAGGAAGGAAGGAAGGAGTAGGAGAGGTAGAAGTGGACAGGGGCGAGGAAGGAAGTGGAGAAAGGAGTGGAGTGGGAGGGTGGAGGGGGAGAGAGGTGGGCGAGGGGAGGAGGATGGGCGTGAGAGGGAGGAAGGAAGGGGAGGGGGATAAGAGGGAGTAGGAAGTCAGAGGTGGAGGAGTGGGAGAAAGAGGAGGAACAAACTGAGGTGAAGGAGGCAGGAGAAAGAGGATGAAGAGACAGAGGTGGATAAGGAGGAGGAAGAGGACCGATTAAAGAAACAGAAGGTGTATGAG
>NW_020870439.1:617853-625353 GCF_003789085.1 Penaeus vannamei | reverse complement strand
TTTACTCGCCTTCAGCCCGGGCGTATGGTATTCCGCTTCCGAGAAGGACTGCAACGAAATTATCATTTTTTGTCGTGTGTGTACATACAATGCTCGACGTCTGGAGGGATTTCTAATGCGGAGTCATTCATGGTATGTGGGGAAATGTTCATGCATATCATCTTATGCGGTGCTGTTGCTTTAAGAAAGAAATGAAAAAGAAGCACATGAGAAATCAGTTATTATACACGGTTCAATTATTATTGCCCAACAGTGACAACCTTGACGGCAGCGAGTAAGCCTCCGTGTTTGGTTCCTTCGTGTCCTGTTGTCCAAGTTTATAGCCTCTAGGGGCACGTGCTTGCCTTGTGTGGCCGCGGCGATTCCCAGTTCCTTGAGTCGAGGATGGAGGCGCGGGGGGGGGGGGGTTGACGGTGCGCGAGGATGGAAGGATGGAGGACCAGACGAAGCATTTCCTCCGGGTGGGATGCGGGGCTTTTCTCGCAGGGATGGAGGGTGGGGGAGGAGGGGAGGGATGCCTTCTCCTGTTAATTATCCTCTTCTTTATCGTTTTCTTTGGAACTACTGTATATTAGCGTTATAATGGATATGATTTTTGCTATCATCACCATTATTATTATCATTATTGTTATTGTTATTATTATTTTCATTATTATTATATTATCATTATTATTATTATTATTATTATTATTATTATTATTATTTTCATTGTTATTATCATTATTATAATCAGCAGCATTAACATCATCATCATAATTACCTGAACCATCGTCATCATCATCATTAATAGTAGTAGTAGTAGTAGTAGTTGTTGTAGTAACAGTATTAGTACTACTATTACTAGTAAGAGTTGCAGTAGAAGTAGTAGTTGTAGTTGTAATAGTAGTAGTGTAGTAGCAGCAGCAGTAGTAGTAGTAGTTTTATTCTTATTGTTACCACTATTATGAATGTTCTTACTATCGTTGTAGTTACTGTAATTATTATTATAATCATCATCATTATCACAACCGTTTTCATGATCATTATCATCATAATTCACTCTCATATCTCTTTATTTGTTCTCCTCTCGCTGATCTTTCCTCAAGCTCATCTCTGTCCTTTTTCTAATTTCTTGAATTTCTCTCCCTCCCCCTATTTATGCCACCTCTTTAACCCCTCTCCTTCCCCCTACCTGCTCCCCCTCCCCCTCTCCCCCTCCCTCGCGCTGGCACTGAGACCATCTGCTCCCCACTCTCCTCGCGGCCCGGTACACGCGCTCGCCGCCCTCCCCCTCCGGCTCTGACAGGTCCAACCCCGGTACACGACAACCGGTCATCCGGTGGCAGCCCGGTGCTCTTACCACCCTACCAGGACCGGTTGTCGGTACAGGTGTGCTGGCTTGCACCCCTGTCCGGTCGCCAGGTACACCCCGGTACACCACGAGCCGGAGCAGGTAGGGACGGAGATGGTAGGGTGAAAGTAGAGAGGGGGACGCGGGGCCACTTGCAAATGCACTGCCTTATACGGGATCTTGCTAGTCCTCTCGCCTAGCTCGCCATGGCTACCAGGCTACTTCTTGTCTGATGGAGGCCGCCACGCCACCTCTAGGCCCAGGGCCACCTGTGGAGGGAGGGGGAGGGTTGGGGAGAGAAGGAGGGGGAGTGGAGGAGGGAAGGGGGGGAGGTGAAGGAGGGCTGGGTGAAGGAGGAAGAAGGAAGAACGCGAGGAGAAAGACGGCGGGGTTGGGTTCAAGAGGACGTAGGAGGGAGGAGGGAGGAGGGACGAAGAGAAAGCAAAGCAGGGAGGAAAAGGTTGAAGGTATAGACGAGAATAAACACTGAAGGGGAGGCTAGTGAATACACTGAGCTCGGTGAAGCGACAGAAGACATAACACCGCGAGGAAGTGGAGAAAAAAATACATTGTTTAGACGGTCGGGAAGGGGTGAATGGAGGGGGTACTTAAACATCTCAAGAGGAGGAGAAGTGGAGGGAGGGAGGGACTGAAGTGGAGAAATCTTGACGCGCGGAGGGAAAAATAAGAGGAATGGAGGGGAGGAAGAGGGCATAAGAAAAAGAGTCATGAGAGGAGGGAGAGAGAGAGAAGGAGAGGCAAAGATAGATAGATGAATAGATAGAAGAGAAATAGAGGAGTACGAGTAGACAGAAGGATATAGAAAGAGAGGGAGAAGGAACTGCGAGGAAAAGAGATCGGAAAGAAAGAAAAAACATCTATGTATTTGTACACACACACATACATACACATATTTATATATCTGTGTGTGTGTGTGTACATATATAAATATATACAGCATAAGTCCCATTTCTTACCATTTTGCTAACTTTGTCGTCTTATTTTTCAGTGTCAAAAGCCGGTCGTCTGAGCGGACGGCGGACGGTTAGCGCGAGAGCTCGAAGGTAAGTGTGTATACATATGGTGATTCCCTCGGTGTAAATTGCCTGTTGTGCGAAAATTAGTCATGCTCGAGAACTTTGCGCATATATCTACATGTTGACTGACGTGGAGGCTGGGGAGGAGGAGGAAGGAGGAGGAGGAGGGAGGAGGAAGGAGGAGGGAGCGGGTTTAGGGAACGAGTATGGAAGAGGAAGACAATGACTGATCTTGTACATACATTATATACATAATATAATATATATATATATATATATATATATATATATAATATATAATATATATATATATTTCCGTGTGTGTGTGTGTATGTGTGTGTGTGTGTGTGTGTGTGTGCGTGTGTGTGTGCGTGTGTGTGGTGTGTGTGTGTGTGTGTGTGTGGTGTGTGTTGGTGGTGTGTGTGTGTGTGTGTGTGTGTGCGTGCGTGCGTGTGTGTGTGAGTGTGTGTGCTGTGCGTGTGCGTGTGTGTGTGTGTGTGTGTGTGTGTGTGTGTGTGTGTGTGTGTGTGTGTGTGTGTGTGCATGTGTGTGTACATATGTATACAGAGAGAGACGGCAGACAGAGAGACAGACACATAAGAGACAGAGGCAAAGAAGACAATGAGACAGAAAGAAGACAGATAGAGAAAGAGAGACATAGACAGACAGATAGAGAAAGAGAGACATAGACAGACAGATAGAGAAAGAGAGACATAGACAAATAGATAGACAAAGAGCCAGAGATAAATATACGCAAACACCCATATACATTTGCACGCAAACATACGCACAAACACACGCACAAAAAATGACAGATAGACTGACAGACAGACAGACAACTGAAGATAATACCACATTATTCTTGCTATTCTCTTATTTCCTTAGCTTTGGCATATTACCTTTAACTATCCCCTTCCTTCTCACCTACTAAATAAATTATACTTGTCTATAATATCTTACATCCAACATCTAAAGCATCTTAATCCTAGTTCGCAACAGTAATTTCCGTGTTCTTTTTCTCCTCTTTCTTTGTTTTTCCTTATACATCCCTAATATTAGTATAAGGTGCCCATATCCCTAAAGATAGCCTCGATCTCCTTCCTTATGTTTGCGCTCGTGATGCAAGTGTACAAACTTTCTTGAACATTTAAGTTTAGCGAAAGGTCACAGAGGGGCAAGTCTCGTGGTCAGTGAGTTTGCAGTCCTTATTTGCAAAGTCTTAATACCTTTTTCGGATAGGACTCTCTTTTTTACGATTTTGATTACAAGTAGCTTTTATTGCGAACGATTAACGATATGATCTGGTTTTAGTGAATGGGAGGAAGTGGGGGCGGAGCTAAATATGTCGAGGAGAACAGGGGGGATGGGAGAGAACGGAGGGAGAAAACAAAGGAGGAAGAGATGGGTGAGGAGGATGAAAAGAGTGTGGGGGTTCAAACGGAAAGAGGGAAATGGTGGAGCGAAGGAGGGAGTGCTTAAAGAAGAGAATAGGAGGGTGGAGTTGGGATGCGTGTTGAAAATTGGTGAAAGGTTGAAGGCAAGTAGTAAATATTTATAGCAAGCAGGGAAAGGAGGAAGAGAAGGAGAGGTAGTAGTGGTAGTAACCTCGTCCCGTCGAACAGCGGAGGTTGGTGGCCATACAAGGGAGGCCCACTTAGCAAGCATGGTATCACCGTATCAGTATTCCAGCGCCTGAGGTCGGGGCCATAGCTCATGCTGACGTATCGCGCCGGATCCATCTGAGGACGATGGCTGGTGCTGGTGCTTCGTCTTTCGGAGTCGTACGCTGAGACGGCCTGGTCTAGGATCCCCGCCCTGGGAAGTATGTAGAAAAGGCGTGAGTGTTTATGAGACTGCACTTGTTGGTCAAGGCGTCTGAAAAAGTTGTGCGTTGGTTCATCAACATCAAGCGTCCAAACAACTACAACAATTGGGTCTTCAGGATACTATTCACACTCGGACTTTCCAAGTGATGAGCCAAGCACACGCCGCACTGGTTACCTGTGCCGCAGTGGCGGCGGATCCCGCGGCGGACGTGGGTAGCAGCCAATTCTCCGCCGTAAAAAGGCACTGCAGGTTTCGTATGCTGGCCAGGAGCGGCGGCCACTTGAAGTCTCATCAGGAAGACTCTATTTGCAAGTCCAGTCGCACCAAAGGAAAGTCGGTGGCGAGGCGAAGGCCTTCTGAATGCGTCTAATTTTGCCAGCGTGAAAGTAAGGCAGGTACAGAAGCTATCTTCCGCATCAAGCCCGATCAGACAGAACGGGTCCCGATTAACCAGCAAGCCATGTCGTGTACCAGGAAAGTTAGACGAACCTGTTCATGAGGCAGAGGAGAAAGAGGTGGGTGTTTGGGGCCCCATGTGTGCACGCGAGGATGTATGGGGAAGGCGCTGACGCGTCGGGTTGGGGGTCTGGGTGAGCGAAAGGGCGCGGATTATCTCCGGCCGCCGCGGTGCCTATAGAGTCCACGAGCCGCGGCACCGACTTGGGTGGGCCTCGAGCCAGGCCATCGGAGATCGGCTCAACCAACGTTTCCAACTATTGCCACCTTTTCGCCAGGAGCCCCGGGCCTAACGCTCGCAAATGGCATTCCCAGACGGACCCATTCAACCTTTCCCTCGCGCCGCCACACAAACATGGGCGCAAGAACGTCGTTAACGACTGCCTCACATGCGCGGCCTCAGCGGCCTCCAGCTAATCACGCCGCGCTATTTCTTTTCCTTTTTCTTCGCCATTTTATACGTAAGCTAAAAGCTCCTGGCACTCACACCTTACACCCGAGCGTCGCTAACGTCCACGCGTAACCTAAAAACACTAGAAGGCATTCAGCGTAAAAGGTGGTAGATAGTAGATGCGTCAATCGAAGGAAGGCGTGACTGCGACAGGGCGCTCGGAGGTGTGGCCGACGCCCGTCCGTAAATGGCGGTCGCGAGGGAGCGTGGCGGCGGAGGCCTAATGGCTAAGAATTCGCCATTGTTCGAAGGCGATGGCTTATGTCTCTTTTTTCTCGGATTATTCAAATGAGTAAGCCTTCTGCGAGACCTAGTTCACTCGTCGCAGGAATGTCATCCTTGACCGTGAAATTGGGACTGGTTCTTTTTTTTTTCTTCGTACTCTATTCTTTTTCATTTTTGTACTTCTTCCTATCGTTACTTTTTATTCCTTCTCTTCTTTCTTTTTCCCTCTGCCATGCCATTTAACTTTTCATATACAGAAGAGTATTTCGATAACTATTTGCCAAGAAGAGCAGAAGGCGTCATCTCAGGCAGTCATTATCACCATCAGAATCATCTTGGGGCCGTGAGGAGGCTGCCTGAGGACGTGCCTGCCGGGGACGGGCCTCCAGCTGGGGCACGGCCGGGGCATCGTTGGGGCACGGCTGAACATGGAGGCAATTATAACTCACTTCAGGGGAGGCGCCTTAAGGTCTAAATTCCCTCCGAACAGAAACTGGTACTTAAAGGGAACTTATCACAATAAGTTACGCATTATGGTATTCATTTGTTTACAGCTGAGGACCATAGGTTGGAGTGGATGCTTTTTTCTTACAGAGGGGAGTTGACGTTGTTTTGTTTTGTTTCTTTCTTTCTTCCTTCCTTCCTTTCTTTCCTTCAATAGCAGGGGTAGGTGTTTTAATTCCGGAAAGAGCTTTATTTTTTCAGAAACCGGTGTATTATTTTCCTATGGAAGTTGATAAAGATGTCTTTTTCCGAAATTGAATCTGGCACTAGCGAAGGATACCCGCCCCCCCCCCCCTCCGGTCACTCCCCCAGCCTCTTTATCTCACGCACTGACAGGGTTAGATATACAGTTAATGTTGTTGAATCATGACAACTTTTGCATGTCTGTTTGTCTGTATGTTTGTTCATGTCTCGAATATGTATGTTATCAGTAATCTTCATCTTTCCTCGAACAATACTCGCAATCGCATAAATAACAAAATGCTCTTGGAAACCTATCAAGGGCCGGCGTGCAAGAGCCGTATAAGCGACCCTTCCTTTCGTAGCCTCAGTGCCTTCGATTTTATCTCAAGAACTTCAGGCTCATTAGATCCCTCTGTGATTCTAATACTTGCAACCAAAGTATAATGATTTTCTCCAAACAGCGAACATAAAAGGATAGTCTAGTGGCATTGTTGTGTTCGCTGAGCAAATGTAACTTTAGGAGTATGTTCAGGGAAGGGAGTAAAAAGCAGTGGGTTTAGTGTGGGAGGAAACGGATACAATGAAAGTTAGATAATCACAGTCAAGAGGCTCTTGCTTTGGCCAAGGAATATAATGGGCTTATCTGATATACACTTCGTTAAGACAAAGGAGAATATATTTCAATATCAAGTTATTTCAATAGATTAATAATTTGCTATGGTGCCGTACGTGAAGGGGAAAAAACTATTCATTCTGCCATTTGTCTGGAAGTAAGCGCTGGCGAGTCGCCAGTATTGAGAAGGGCAGGACGCCTCACTTGCCGCGTCTCAGCTGGTTCGTGGTAACTGTTAACTGCAGGAACTGAACTGATGTCGCAAGTCTGTTGCTTAAATGAATTAACATCAAAGCTCATGTGAGCCAACGGAAAATTATCACATACAGATAAACTTTATTCACATTTTTTTTTCCTTCTATTAAAAAGACGAAGGAATCGATGACCAGTGTTTTTTTTTTTTTTTTCTGACGGAAAACAATATACATTCTTTATTTGCAAAGTTCCCAAAGCGCGTAAGCATTCCGGCAATCCGGCGCGGCGGAGAGATTAAGGACGTCGCCCGTTCACACGAGAAAATACGAGAGAGGCGACCGCGGCGAGGAGTGGGAGTGGATGAAAGTAGACCTGGGGAGTGCGTGGTGCAGCCGGAGCCCCTGCGCCTCTCCTGCCCTTCCTTGCGAAACTCATATGCGCGCGCGTGTGTGTGTGCTTTCTTGAGTTCATGTATACACATATACATATGTGTATATATATGCATTTATAATTTATATATATATTATATATGTGTGTGTGTGTGTGTGTGTGTAATATAATATTATATTATAATATATATATAAATATATATATATATATATATATATATATAACATATATATATATAATATATATATATATATATATATTATATATATAATTATATATATAATAATAC
>NW_020870439.1:602972-605472 GCF_003789085.1 Penaeus vannamei | reverse complement strand
CTCTCTCTCTCTCTTTATCTCTTCTCTCTCTCTCTTCTTATTTATCTCTCTCTCTCTTTCTTTCTCTTTCCTTCTCTCTCCCTCTCCCTCCCTCCCTCCCTCCCTTCCTTCTTCCTTCCTTCCTTCCTTCCTTCCTTCCTTCCTTCCTTTCCTTCCTTCCTTCCTCCCTCCCCTCCCTTCCTCCCTCCCTCCCTCCTTCCTTCCTTCCTTCCCTCCCTCCCTCCCTCCCTCCTCCCTCCTTCCTTCCTTCCTTCCTTCCTTCCCTCCCTCCCCTCCCTCCCTCCCTCCCTCCTTCCCTCCCCTCCTCCCTCCCCTCCCTCCCTCCCTCCCTTCCCTCCCTCCCCCCTCCCTCCCTCCCTCCTCCCCTCCTCCTTCCCCCTCTTCCCTCCCCTCCCTCCCTCCCTCCTCCCTCCCTCCTTCCTTCCTTCCTCCCTCCCCTCCTCCTCCTCCCTCCTTCCCTCCCTTCCCTCCCTCCCTCCCTCCCTCCGCCCTCCCCCCTCCCTCCCTCCCTCCCTCCCTCCCCCCCTCCTCCTCCCTCCCTCCTCCTCCCTCCCTCCCTGCCTCCCTCTCTCTTTCATCAGAAGTGATGGCAAAGATTCCATAATTAGTTGCCTCAGAACATCGCCCGCCAGACCGAAGTTCGGATCAGTATTCCATCTTTAGAAATGCAGAGAAGGAATGAATGAGAATGGCTCATTGCGACGGATGGTATTGATGTTTCGATATTATGCCATTCGATATCACGCCTTCATTAGAATAACGTGATGCTAATGAAATAACTTGCATTGTGGGGTTTGTCATTCTCATTCATAGCTTTTCTATATTTGTCGCAGGGAGGTCTCTTCTGTATGTAGCTGCAGCTTCCGGGACAAGGATCTCGCCGGAGAATTATAACGAAGCTCCTTTTTGAACAGTTAAGATCTTGCAACAGGAACAACGAAGGGAAGGGCAAGAAAACACACGAATATGCCGAAGGCCTTTTCGTTAATTGCTTCGTCAGGGCAATAGCAATAGCGAAAAGGCTTTCGGCATATTCGTGTGTTTTCTTGCCCTTCCCTTCGTTGTTCCTGTTGCAATCTGTTCATCATGAATTCCACACAAGTTAAGATCTTGTTCCTCCTCCTAAGCAAGTGCGGCTCAGTTGCAAGGATGTCACCTTTTCTTGCAGATTCAGCTCCTCATTTAAAACTGATGCAATAGACAAGTATCCCATCGATAAATGCAGTTGCAAATGCCTTCTGAAAGCAGCTGCAATTGAGACAAGGATCTCACCGGTGCATTCGGTCGCAGGTCCCATGAAGGTGGTTGCAACAGGGACAGAGACCTCACTCACCAATAAGGACAATTCTCTTATCGATAAATACAACTCTTTCGTCGGTAAATGCAACTGCAGCTCCTTTCTGACGGCAGCTGCAACTGGGGCTAAGGTCATCCTCGTGCAGACGGCGATGACTCGGAATCCTTCTTCAGAGTGGTCGTCCTTAAGGCCCGCCAGAAAGGAAATCACTGCCCTCTGAACCCCGACGAAAAGTAATTGTAAAACTTATCTTTGAACGCCCTATTATTGAACATTTGAATGCCAGGCTTAACATACTGAAATATATCGTTCATGGTACAAAAGTTGTTGATTTGGAGTTAATAACATTCCCGAAAAATATCCACGTAATTACTTCATAGGATATTGCGTTTAGAATAAGAGCTGAAACACCTACTAATAATTATTTTGTATATCACAGTAGAAATAATGCATTACATTCCAAAATATTTACTTTTTACTCAAATTTCCCCGTTGGCTGAAAAACCTGTGTACAGCGGATTTCTCCCAAACAATCAACACGCTTGATTGTTTTGCTATTCAATTTATTTACTTTTTACTCTCTTTTTTAACCTTCGACACATTCATATTTCGTTTTCAAAATACACAGAAACATTTATTAATTCCATAGTATGGTTGATTGACGTCATCATGTTGAATCAGTATAATTGGAGATCATGTCATGAATATGATTTTTCTTTTACACTATTATTTGTAAATCAGTGTAAGTAAACTTCCGTTAGTATTTCATATTTCGCATATATCTACGGTTACCAGTGTATGTTATATATAAAAAAAACATAAATACGGTTGCCAGTGTATATATAAAAAAACATAAATAACATTTCGCAATATAGCAGTAAGTCCGCTAATACGGTTGCTAGTGTATAAAAAAAAAAAAAAACATAAATAACATTTCGCAATATAGCAGTAAGTCCGCTAATCAAAAATATTAATTACTCAGCGACCTAGAAAACAGCTCCCAGTAATACACGTTTTGCTCATATAAATGCAGTTTATTTTCCAGATTCACGAACAGTAATCACATTATACTGATGAGAAGAATAACAGTAGCAGTTATGATAATGTCAGACAATGGTAGCTGTAAAATATATATAGTAGGAGGACAGTGGCAGTAGTGGTAGTAGTTGTTGTAGTAGTTGCAGTAGCCCTTGTAGTAATATG
>NW_020870439.1:592972-597972 GCF_003789085.1 Penaeus vannamei | reverse complement strand
CTCTTTTTCCCTTTTTTATCGCCATCTTCCCTTTTCCCACCCTCATTCATTTTCCCCCATCTCCTCTCTCCCACGGTCTCTCTTTTCTCCCTATTTTATCACCATCTTCCTTTTCCCATCCTCATCCATTTTCCCCCACCTCCTCTCTCCCACGGTCTCTCTCTTTCTCTCCCATTTTATCACCATCTTCCTTTTCCCACCTCATTCATTTTCCCCCATCTCCTCTCTCCCACGGTCTCTCTCTCCTCCCTTTAAACGCCATATCATTATAAGCACGTGTCTGAGACAGCCGAGGCTAGAGTAAGTTGCTTGTTATCCGGACACAAAGACTATGCAAATATTCCTTAGATATGCAGATCTGTGCTATTTAATGACAACGTGAATTTTGCCGTGACTTTCTTGCCGCCTTGAGAGTGAAATGTGTGTGTGTGTCATGCAGGCGTGTGTGGTGCGTGTGTGTGCGTGGGGGGGTATGTGTGTGGGGAGATGTAAGTGTTGGGGGATGTGGGTGTGTGGGTGTATGTGTGTGGGGATTTGGGTGTTTGGGGGGCTTGTTGGGTGTGTGTGTGAGAGTTTGTGTGTGTGAGAGAGAGTTTGTGTGTGTGGTGTGTGTGTGTGTGTGTGTGTGAAAGAGAGATAGGAAGAAAGGGCATGCAAGTAAGAGAAACTTAGTGAGGGACAAAGGTGAAGGGATAAAGGAAGAGAAGGAAAGAGAAATAGATCAATAGACAGCTAAAGCGAGAGAAAAAGGGATGAGAGAGGAAGGTGAAGGTGAAGGGAGGGAGAGACAGAGAGAGAGCAATAAAGTATGGGAAGGAAGGAGGACGTACACAACATACGGAAAATGAAAACAAGAAACAACTAACAAAATATTTCCCTGAACGTACAAACTCGACAATTACTTCGCTCACACACCCAGGAGACATAGACAAGCCATTCCCCCGTGACCAAATGTCTTTACTTCAGACACGACAGCCACAGACCCCGCCGCTCCGCCGACGCGTCCTCCATCGCCGAAACAAGTGAACACCGGGATCCATTGCCTTAAGGAATCCTGCAGTAAACACTCCTGTCCGGTCAACTTCATGGCGACTGGTATGGCAACGCGAACCAACCAATTACCCAGTAAAGTTGCCAGCCGAAGCCTCCAGCCTATGAGTCTCGGGGGCTGCGCGTGTGAAATGTTTCCTCGGGGTTCGATTCCCGTTGCGCCGTCCTCTCCGGGCGTCGGGTAGTTGAAACGTGGCGTGGAGATCCCTTAGGTTTTATTTGCCTCGGTCGATGATTTATGTCGTTCTTTATGTTCTTAATTCTCTCGAGTTTCTCTTTTGATTTTTTTCTTGAGTTTCTCGATTTATTTCACTATTTCCACAGTCATTCCAATTACGTTGCTATGTCTCAACGTTGTATCACATAATGCAATTTTCAGAACTACGATATTTCACATTACTATACCACTACAAAATTCCTAAACCATATCATACATTACACAGAGCTCCATATTAATACCTCACAATATCTAACTATTTGTAATAAAGATAACCATAAAAACACCATCCTACAGTGCTAACCAAAATCCTTTTTTTACCTAATAGCTCAACGCTGCACCGCATCGCCTGTCTCCGAAATCTTCATTCATCAGACTCTGAAAATCCGTAATCCGGATAATGATTCTGGCAGCTCGTTTATCCGGCCAGACGCTGTCTATCGAAATTCCGGACTCGCAGGAGGAAGGCTGTCATTTTCGTCCCGGGGAAAAATATGTGAATTATTCGATTTTCTTATTTCATTTTCGCAGTCTAGTTCCGTGATTTAGTTTGGTTTGCATTTCCATCTTTCTTCTGCGTTCTCTTTCTGTCGTTTTGTCTGTCTACCTATCTGCCTGTGTGTCTGTATGTATGGATGTATCTATCTATCTATCTGTCAGTTTGTATGTATGCATGTCTAAGTATTCATCGCTCTCTCTCTCTTTCTCTCTCTCTCTCTCTCTCTGTCTCTCTCCTCTCTCTCTCCTCTCGTCTCTCTCCTCTCTCTCTCTCTCTCTCTCTCTCGTCTCTCTCTCTCTCTCTCCTCTCTCTCTCTCTCTCTCTCTCTCTCTCTCTCTCGTCTCTCTCTCTCTCTCTCCCTCTCTTCTCTCCTCGTCCCTCCCTCCTCCCTCCCTCCCTCCTCCCTCCCTCCCTCCCTCCTCCCTCCCTCCCCCCTCCCCTCTCTCTCTCTCTCTCCCTCTCTCCCTCTCTAACTCCTCATCCCTCTATCTCTCCCTCTATATCTCCCTCCTCTCTTCCCTCTCTCTCTCTCTCTCTCTCTCTCTCTCTCTCTCTCTCTCTCTCTCTCTCCTCTCTCTCTCTCTCCTCTCTCTCTCTCTCTCTCTCTCCTCTCTCTCTCTCTCTCTCCCTCCTCCCTCCCTCCCCTCCCTCCCTCCCTCCCTCCCTCCCTCCCTCCCTCCCTCCCTCCCTCCCTCCTCCTCCCTCCCTCTCTCCTTCCCTCCCTCCCTCCCTCTTCTCTCTCTCTCCCTCTCTCTCTCCCTCTCTCTCTCCTCTCTTCTCTCTCCTTCTCTCTCTCTCTTCCCTCTCTCTCTGTATCTCTCTCTGTATCTCTCCAGTATCTCTCCCTCTATCCCCCCCCTCTCTCTCTCTCTCTTTCTCTACCTCTCTTCCTCTCTCTTCTTTTTTTCGAAAGAGCATTAGCACGCCATTTTCGATATCAAATTGTCATGATGGTCTGAGGAAATATTCGGTCTTTCTGACGTGAGTTAAAGGGTTGGCGGATGAAAGAGAGGGAGTGAAAAGGGAGGGGAGATAAAGGGGAGAGGAGGGGAAGGTAGGAGGGGAGAAGAAATGAGAGGAATAAAAGAAAAGGAAGAAAAAAATGGAAGTGGTGAAAAAAAAGGTGAGGGTGAAGGGAAGGGAGAAAAAGAGATTAACGTGGGAAAAGGTAAAGAACAGAAGAAAAAGTGAGAGAGGAAATGAAAGGAAGACAAGAAACAATGCAGGATGAAAAAGAGAGAGAAAAAAAAGGAAATTAAAAAGAGGAGAAAGGAAAATGAAAAAAAAAAAGAG
This sequence comes from Penaeus vannamei, assembly GCF_003789085.1. Lineage (NCBI taxonomy): Eukaryota > Metazoa > Arthropoda > Malacostraca > Decapoda > Penaeidae > Penaeus > Penaeus vannamei. Next base: position 594,913 of record NW_020870439.1, on the reverse strand, counting down.
AAAAAGAAAAAGAAAACTTAAAAACAAGAGAAAGGATTTGTTTTCATAAAAGTGAAAGAAAAAAAAGAAAAAAGAGAATAAAAAAAGAATAATAGACAGAATGCTAAAAGAGAGATAGAAAAGGAGAGAGAGCAGAGAGAGAGAGAAAGAAATAAACGTAGAAGAGGCGACAGGACGACCCAGGAAGGCATCGAGGAACAAGGACAAGGGAGTGAGCCCTGTCCTGTTGCGAATGCTGTTAGTTTTCACCGCTTCCCGACGGCCGGCGGCTGCGTCGGACGACTGCTTTTTGTCCCCATTGTCGGAGGGGGGGAAGGGGGTCTGGGTCCATGCCTATTCCTTTCTCTCTCTTTCACTCTCTCTCTCTCTTCTTCTCTCTTCTCTCCTCTCCCTTCCTCTCTCTCTCTCTCTCTCTCTCTCTCTCTCTCTCTCTCTCCCTCCTCTCCCTCCTCTCTCCTCTCCTCTCTCTCTCTCTTTCTCTCCTTCGCTTTCTCTCTCTCTCTTCTCTCTCTGTCTCTCTCTCTCCTCCCTCTCTCTCTCCCTCCTCCTCCGCTCTCTCCCTCTCTCCCTCTCTCCCCTCTCTCCCTCTCTCCTCTCTCTCTCTCTCTCTCTCTCTCTCTCTCTCCTCTCTCTCCTCTCTCTCTCTCTCTCTCTCTCTCTCTCTCTCTCTCTCTCTCTCTCTCTCTCTCTCTCTCTCTCTTAAAACATCATCGCGCGGAGGAGAGGGAGGGGGTGGCTGTGGCTCGTCTGCACGGACGACGGAGGCCGCGGGAGAGAAGGGAGGAGTGAGGTAGTTCAAGTTGAGTTTGTTGAAGTTTAGGTAGATGGAGTAGAGTTGGTTGAGGTTGAGTCAGTTGAAGGTGAGTTAGATGAAGTAGAGTTAGTTGAGATTGAGTTAGATGGAGCTGAGTCAGTTAAGGTTGGGTCAGTTGAAGGTGAGTTAGATGAAGCTTAGTTAGTTAAGGATATTTCGGGTAAAGTTGAGGTAGTTGAGATCAAGGTAGGTGAAGTAGAGTTAGTTGAGAGTGAGTCAGGTGAAGCTGATTTAGATGAAGTTGAGTTAGTTAAGGTTGATTCAGGTAGATTTGAGTTAGTTGAGATTGAGTCAGTTGAAGGTGAGTTAGATGAAGTTGAGTTAATTAAGGTTGATTCAGGTAAATTTAAGTGAGTTGAGATTGAGTCAGGTGAAGGTGATTTAGATGAAGGAGAGTTAGTTAAGGTTGATTCGGGTAAATTTGAGTGAGTTGAGATGAGTCAGTGAAGGTGATTAGTTAAGATTGAATCAGGTGTAGTTGATTTAGATGAGTCAGTTAAGGTTGGGTCAGATGAGGGTGAGTAAGTTGAGACTGAGTTAGTTAAGGTTGAGTCAGATGAAGATTAGTTAATTAAGACTGAGTCAGTTAAGGTTAGGTCAGATGAAGTCGAGTTAATTAAAGTTGATTCAGGTAAAATTGAGTTAGTTAAGATTGAGTTAGGTGAAGTTGAGTCAGTTGAAGGTGAATGAGATGAAGTTGAGTTAGTTAAGGTTGCGTCAGGTGAGGTTGTTAATTAGATGAAGTTCGATCAGGTAAATGAAGTTAAGTCAGTTAGAGATTAATCAGTTAAAGTTAAGTTAGCTGAATTTCAGTCAGCTAAGGTTGGGTCAGTTCAAGCTGAGTTAGATAAATTTGGGTCAGTTAAATAGATTTAAGTCAGTTAAAGGTGAGTTAGTTAGATAAAGTTGGGTTAATTAGAGATGAGTCAGGTAAAATTGACTTAGATGAAGTTGAGTTAGTTAGGGTTGAGTCAGGTGAAGTTAAGTTAGATAAAGTTGAGTCAGTTAAATGAAGTGAAAGTCAGTTAAATAGAGTTAGAGGTGAGTTAGTTGAAATAGAGTCAATTTAAGTTGAGCCAGCTGAGGATGGGTCAGCAAAGGTCAGCTAGAGTTGAGTGTCTATATCC
>NW_020870439.1:577972-582972 GCF_003789085.1 Penaeus vannamei | reverse complement strand
ACAACCAGCCATGATACATTCCCCAAAACATCACGCCATGATACATTCCCCCAAACATCCACAACAGCCATGATACATTCCCAAACATCACAACCAGCCAATACATTCCCAAACATCACAACCCGCCATGATAATTCCCCAAACATCATAACCAGCCATACATTCCCCAAACATCACAACCGCCATCATTCCCCAACATCACAACCAGCCATGATACATTCCCAAACATCAACCAACCAGCCATTGATACATTCCCCAAACATCACAAACCCGCCATGATACATTCCCCAAACATCACAACCAGCCATGATACATTCCCCAAACATCACAACCCGCCATGATACATTCCCCAAACATCACAACCAGCCATGATACATTCCCCAAACATCACAACCCGCCATGATACACTCCCCAAACATCACAACCATCCATGATACATTCCCCAAACATCACAACCAGCCATGAACATTCCCCCAAACATCACAACCAACCACATATGCCATGATACATTCCCCAACAACAACCAGCCATGATACATTCCCCAAACATCACAACCAGCCATGATACATTCCCCAAACATCACAACCAGCCATGATACATTCCCCAAACATCACAACCAGCATTCCCCAAACATCACAAGCCATGATACATTCCCCCAAACATTCACAACCAGCCATGATACATTCCCCAAAACATCACAACCAGCCATGATACATTCCCCAAACTCACAACCAGCCATGATACATCCCCAAACATCACAACCAGCCATGATACATTCCCCAAACATCACAACCCCCATGATACATTCCCCAAACATCACAACAGCCATGATACATTCCCCAAACATCACAACCAGATACATTCCCCAAACATCACAACCCGCCATGATACATCCCCAAACATCACAACCCGCCCATGACATTCCCAAACATCACAACCACCATGATACATTCCCAAACATCACAACCAGACATGAACATCCCCCAAACATCACAACCGCCATGATACATCCCCAAACATCACAACCCATGATACATTCCCAGCCATGCCATGATACATTCCCCACATCACAACCAGACATGATACATTTCCAAACATCGCCACCATGATACATTTCCCCCAAACATCACAACCGCCATGATACATTCCCCAAACATCACAACACCATGATCATTCCCCAAACATCACAACCAGCCATGATACATTCCCATCACAACCATCATTCCCAAACCAGCCATGATACATTCCCCAAACATCACAACAGCCATGATACATTCCCCAACATCACAAACATCATTCCCCAAACATCACAACCAGCCATGATACATCCCCCAAACATCACAACCAGCCATGATACATTCCCCAAACATCACAACCAACCATGATACATTCCCCAAACATCACAACCAACATGATACATTCCCCAACATCACAACCAGCCATGATACATTCCCCAAACATCACAACCAGACATGATACATTCCCCAAACATCACACCCATGATACATTCCCAAACATCACAACCAGCCATTGATCCCCAAACATCACAGCCAGCCATGACATTCCCCAAACATCACAACCAGCCCAAAACATCACAGCCACCATGATACATTCCCCAAACATCACAACCAGCCATGATACATTCCCCAAACATCACAACCAGCCATGATACATTCCCCAAAACATCACAACCAGCCATGATACATTCCCCAAACATCACAACCAGCCATGATACATTCCCCAAACATCACAACAGCCATGATACATTCCCCAAACATCACAACCACCATGATACATTCCCCAAACATCACAACCAGCATGATACATTCCCCAAAACATCACAACCAGCCATGATACATCCCCAAACATCACAACCAGCATTGATACATTCCCAAACATCACAACCAGCCATGATACATTCCCCAAACATCACAACCAGCCAAACATTCATTCCCCAAACATCACAACCAGCCATGATACATTCCCCAAACATCACAACCAATGCATTCCCCAACATACAACCGCCATGATACATTCCCCAAACATCACAACCAGCCATGATACAATTCCCCAAACATCAAACCAACATTCCCATCACAACAGCCATGAACATTCCCCAAACATCACAACCAGCCATGAATACATTCCCCAAACATCACAACCAGCCATGATACATTCCCCAAACATCACAATGATACACCCCAAACATCACAACCAGCCATGATACATTCCCCAAACATTCACAACCAACCATGATACATTCCCCAACATCATTAACATTGATACATTCCCCAAACATCACAACCAGCCATGATACATTCCCCAAACATCACAACCAGCCATGATACATTCCCCAAACATCACAACCAGCCATGATACATTCCCCAAACATCACAACCAGCCATGATACATTCCCCAAACATCACAACCGCCATGATACATTCCCAAACATCACAACCAGCCATATACATTCCCCAAACATCACAACCAGCCATTATACATTCCCCAAACATCACAACCAGCATGATACATTCCCCAAAACATCACAACCAGCCATGATTACATTCCCCAAACATCACAACCAGCATGATACATTCCCCAAACATCACAACCAACCATGATACATTTCCCCAAACATCACAACCAACATGATACATTCCCCAAACCACAACCAGCCATGATACATTCCCCAAACATCACAACCAGCCATGATACATTCCCCAAACATCACAAGATACATTCCCCCAAACATCACAACCAGCATGATACATTCCCCAAACATCACAACCAGCCATGATACATTCCCCAACATCACAACCAGCCATGATACATTCCCCAAAACATCACAACAGCCATGATACATTCCCCAAACATCACAACCAGCCATGATACATTCCCCAAACATCACAACCAGCCATGAGACATTCCCCAAACATCACAACCAGCCATGATACATTCCCCAAACATCACAACCAGCCATGATACATTCCCCAAACATCACAACCAGCCATGATTACATTCCCCAAACATCACAACCAGCCATGATACATTCCCAAACATCCAGCCAGCATGATGACAAGCCATGATACATTTGAGCCATCTTGCAATGTCAAACACCCCGGCCCTCCCATGGCACTGCAAGACCGAAACAGCGCTCTTTGTTGCACTGTCTTCTCCCTGCCGCAGCGGTCGGTCACGCTGTCGGGCGGTCGGGACGCGCTCGTAAATGCGGGAAGCCAAAGCAATACGGTCTTTCGGTGAAGAGTGATTAAAGGTCAAGCAAGGAATAACATGAATGGATATTTTGTGTGTGTGGTTCGTGTGGTTAGATTGTTCAGTCTTGTTTGGTTGTTTGGTCTGTTTTACTTTTACTTTTTACACGCACCACACACACACACACACACACACACACACACACACAACACACACACACACACACACACACACACACACACACACACACACACACACACACCAAATCGTCATTATCGTTGATTGAATTACTCTTATTATCATCTCCATTGATATTATCCTAATTATTATTTTTCTTATCAGTGTCATTACCGTATCATTATGAACATGATCAGCAGTTATAGCACTGTTACAACCATTAATAATAGCATCATCGTTATCATTAGCATTATAGATACTGCCTCATCACGGTGATATCAGCACTAATGATGATATTACTACTAATGGCATTATCAACTCATTCCTCATTACTATTACGAATATCATCGCTGTCCTTATCATTATCAGTATCATCATTTCCCTAATAGCATTATGAACAGCGATAGTACCAGCAATTAGTACTAATAGTCGTTATAGTAGGACCATTATCACACATACAGCCATTCTTGCACAGCTGTTGCAATTACTGTTGCTCTCACTGCCATAGTAGTATTCCCTCCATCACTGTTACAGCCATTTGTCAAAGTTATGTTCAACTAATGTGAACTGACAACTAAATTGCCAATCAGTGCATCTATTAAAGCTCAATGAAATGCAATGCAAAAATTCTGTGTTGTGTGTACTTGTTTGTGTGTGTTTTTGATTTTTACTTTTGTACGAATAGATGGGAATATGTTAGTTGGTAGTGTGTAAGTATTTATGTAACAATGAATACTCGTTAGTATTATATTTTGCTACATGATTTGTATTTAGTTTTACTATCATCATTGTAATTATCATTACTACTACTAGTAGTGGTATCCAGATCTTCATTATCATTACCATTATTAGCATTATTACTGTTATTAGCATTGTTGTTATTGTTATCATTATGACTATTTTCGTTATCCATTTAGGTACTTGAATCATTATTACTATCATTATCATTATCATTACCATCGATGTCGTTATTCTTATTATCATTATTACCATTTGGTGTGTTATTATTGCTATCATTATAATTATTGTCATTATTATCATTATCATTGTTTTTATTAGTATCATTATGATCTTTATCACTATTAGCAGTGGAAGTAGTAGTAGTAATATCATTATCATTATTATCCTCATTATGGTCATCGCTATTATCATTATCATTATTATTGTCATTCTATCATTGCAATTATCTATTATCATCATTATTATTATCACCATCACACACACACACACACACACACACACACACACACACACACACACACAAACACATCCATATATACACAGACCAGACAGGCAAACAGACAGACAGACAGTTACAGCAGACAGAGAGAGAGAGAGAGAGAGAGAGAGAGAGAGAAGAGAGAGAGAGAGAGAGAGAGAGAGAGAGAGAGAGAGAGAGAGAGAGAGAGAGAGAGAGAGAGAGAGAGCGCACACCCTCCCCTCCGCCATACCCAGCAGCACTGCACGGAAAAAAGAAACACAGCATCAGCCCAACTCTCATGTCCGCGGTGTCAGTGCACACACGGGGACGCGGCCGTACTTTCATTTATGCGAATGTATGGCGTGTTGAGCGGCCATATTAATGAGCGAATGGAGGAGATGGAGCGAGG
>NW_020870439.1:562972-567972 GCF_003789085.1 Penaeus vannamei | reverse complement strand
CCTCACTACCCTCCCTCCCCTCCCTCCCTCCCCCCCTCCCTTTCCCCTCCCTCCCTTTCCCCTCCCCTTGCTTTCCCTCCCTCCCTCCCCCTTTTCCCCCTCCCTCCCTCCCCCCCCTTTCCCTCCTCTCTCCCTAACCCTCCTCCCTCCCTCCCTCCCTTCCCCCTTTCCCTCTTTCCCTTCCCTTCCCTCCCTCCCCCTCCTCCCTTCCCCCTTTTCCCTCCCTCCCTCCCCCTCCTCCCTTTCCCTCCGCAGAACAAAGCGATTTGATGAGTGAAATTGGATCGTTTAGCCTGGCTTGGCGGCGGGCGAGTGGCCGCTTTTATTGGCGGCTTTATGAGGTACTCGGAGCTCTCGCGTCTTCTTCTTCTTCTCCTTCCTTCTTTTCTTCTTCTTCTTCTTCTTTACTTTTATCTTTTTTTGTTCCTTTTCTTCTTCTTACTTTTTCTTTTTTTTCCTTTTTCTTCTTCTACTTTTTACATTCTTTTTTTTTTTTTTTCTTCTTCTTCTTTCCTCTTTTCTTTTTTCTTCGTTTTTTCGTCTTTCTTCTTTTTTCCCTTTTCTTCGTCTTCTTCTTCTTTTTTCCCTTTTCTTCGTCTTCTTCTTCTCCTGTTCTTCTTCTTGTTCTCCTTTCTATTTTTCCTTTTCCTCTTCTTCTTCTTCTTCTTTTCTCCTCCTCTTCCTTCTGCTTTGATCTTCCGACTCATTTTTCTTCAGGATTCAGGGAGGGATTGGAAGGAAAGGAAAGGGAAGGCAGAGAAGAAAGAAAGGAAAAAAGAGGAAGGGAGGGAAAAATGAGGGGAAAGAAAAGAGATAAAAGGGAGGGAAAGAAGAGAGGGAAGACCAAAGAAGGGAGGGAAGGAATGAGGGGAAAGATAAGAGATAAAAGGGAGGGAAGGGAGGAAGGGAAGACCAAAGAAGGGAGGGAAGGAATGAGGAGAAAGATAAGTGATAAAAGGAGGGAAAGAAGGAAGGAAAGCCAAAGAAGGGAAGGAAAGAATGAGGAGAAAAGATAGAGATAAAATGGAAGGGAGGAAAGGAAGACCAAAGAAGGGAGGGAAAGAATGAATGGAAAGGGAAGAGATAAGGGAGAGGGAAGGAAAGTAAAGGGATGGAACAGGATGGAAAAGGAAGGACGGAGGTAAAGGGAAAAGAAGGAAGGGATGGGACGTAAAGGGAAGGAAGAGTAGGGAAGAGGGGAAAGAGAAACGAAGGAAAGAGAGGGAAAGAGAAGGAAGAAAAAGGAAGGAAAGGGTATGAATAAAGAGAGAAGGAGAGATGGGGAGAGACTCAGCTAAGAAAAGATCCAACTTTACTCATCATATTTTATTCCTACAAATAAAATAAAATAAAAAATAAAAAACAGACAGACAAAGAAAGACAAAAAAAAACGAGACAGAGCCACCAACCCCCTTCCCTTCCCTCCATACCCCCTCTCACCCCACCCCCAGCCGGAGGGAACCCCTGACGCAGACTTTACTCATCAATTTTTTTCCAACAAATAAAATAAAAAAACAGACAACAGACACAAAGAAAAAAAAACTCCCCCCGAAACCTGAGACAGATCCCCAACCCCACCGAACCCCCCTCCCCTCCCCTCCCATACCCACCTCCTTCCCCTCCCATACCCTCCATCCCATCCCCTCCCTCACAACCCATCCCCTCCCTCGCAACCATCCCATCAACCCCTCGCAACCCATCCCCCCTCCCATCCCAACCCCCACTCCCATCCCATCGCGCCCACTCGCATCCCAACCCACCTCCCATCCCATCCCATCCCCCCCGCACCCCCCCCCCCCAGCCGGAGAGAACCCCTGACGCAGACGGAGAGCGAGGGCGCGTGTCTCCCTTACAGATTTGGCCTCAGGAGGAAACGATTAAGATTACGAACTGTTTATTACCGCAGCCGACGCCGCGCGCTGCTGCTGTTGCAAAACAAGGCAGCGCCGGTGACCGATGTGACAGGGCGCCGTGTCTAAGGGCGGGCGGTTGGGCGGAGAGGGCGGGGGAGGCGGGAGGGGGTGGGTGGAAGGGGGGGTGACAGGGCGCCGGTTGGGCGGGGAGGGCGGGAGGGGGTGAGGGGGTGGATGGAAGGGTGGGTGGGGTAGGTGGGGTGAGAGGGTGAGAGATAGTAGGGGGGAGAAGGATGAGAGGGCGGGAGGGGTGAGGGGGTGGGTGGAAGGGGGTGGGTGGGTAGAGGGTGGAGGGGTGAGAGTAGGAGGAGAGAGGGGGAGAGGGTGAGAGGGTGGGTGGGATGAGAGTGGGAGAGAGTAAGGGGGAGAGAGGGAGAGGAGTGAGAGGTGGGTGGAAGAGGGTGGGTGGGGTAATAAGAGGCGGGAGATAGCAGGGGGGAAGAGGTGGGAGGGGTGAGGGGAGTGAGAGGGATGAGAGGGCGAGAGAGTAGGAGAGGGGGGGGATAGCGAGAGAGAGGGAGAGGGTAGGTAGTTAACGAGGGCGGGCAGAGATGGGAGAGCATGGGCGGGAGGAAGAACGGGTTGGCGAGAGGGCGGGCGAGGGGTGGGTGGCTGGAGAGGGTGGGCGGGGAGGAGAGAGGTTGGGGAGGAGGGGTGGGGAGATAGAGGTTAGGAAGAGCGGAGGGGGTAGGAGGGGAGAATATGGGGGGAAGCAGGATGTAGGAAGGGGGGAGGGGGGTGAGAGTGATCAGGAAGAGGGGTAAGCCAGGGATAGGAGGGGGGAGGGGGTACAGTGGGTGGAAGGGGCGAATGAGAGGAGGAAGGGATAATAACAGGCGATGAGAAGGAAGTAGGAAACGGAGGAAGAAGCCGAGGGCGCGAAGGAGGGAAGGAGAGGGAGGGAAGGAGGGAGGGAGGGAGGTGAAAGAGATATTGTCTTCAGGAGCCAAAAGCTAATCGAGGCGCGGGGAGGGGGGGAGGGGGGGATGAGCCGACTCCAAGGGCTTGTATCGCGTAACACGAAGGGAAAACGAGGAAGGGAGAAGGGTGAGGGAAGGAAGGAGGGGGGAGGGGGAGGGAGGGGGGGAAGCAGGATGGACGTCGGCCTTACGAGGAAGCAGACAAACAAAGGAGCGATTTGTCTCCCCGAATCTCTTGTTTTACGGACACTTATCCATATGAAGCACCATTATCGTGTCTTCAACCACCGCCCGCGCGCAGCCAGCGAGACTCTTCCCCCCCCCCTCTTGCCTCCCTCTTTGACTCCTCCTGTTCCCCTCTCCCTTCTTTCTCGCGTCTCCCTCCTCTCCCTCTTCTTCCTCTCCCTTCTCTCCTCTCTTTCCCTCTTTCTTCCTTCTCCCTTCTTTCCCCTTTTCTCTCTCCCTTCTCTCCCTCTTTCTTCCTCTCCCTCTTTCCCTCTTTCTTCCCCTCTCCCTCCTTTCCTCTTTCTTCCCTCTCCCTCTTTCCTCTTTTTTCCCTCTCCCTCCTTTCCCTCTTTCTTTCCCTCTCCCTCTTTCCCTCTTCTTTAAATCCTCTCACTTTACGCATCCTTTTGACCTACGTCTTTTCCCCTCATCCTCACCCTCTTCTCTCTCGCTCTCTTCATCCCTCCCTTCTTCTTCCCTCTTCCTCACCCCCATTTTCTCCCTCCCTCGTCAACCTCACTCCTTCATTCCTTTCCACCTTATTCTCTCCCCCCTTTCTCTCACCCTAGTCATCCCTTCCTCCTCACCCTTCCTACCCCACCCTCTCTCCAAGTCCCTTTCCCCTCTGTCCCTCTCCCCCCCATCATCCCCTCCCTCCTCATCCTTCCTTACCCCCCCTCTCTCCCTACCCCCTTTCCCCTCTCTCCCTCTCCTCCTCATCATCCCCTCCCTCCTCACCCTTCCTATCCCCACCCTCCCTCCATCCCCTTTCCCCTCTCTCTTACCCAACCATCCCCTTCATCCTCACCGTTCCTGCCTCCGTCCCTCTCTCCCTACCCCCTTCCTTTCTCTCTTCTCTCTTCACCACACCTTTCTTCCTCACTCTACCTACCCCACCCTCTCTCCCTACCCCTTTCCCCTCTCCCTCTCCTCCCCATCATCCCCCCATCCTCTCCCTTTCTACCACCACCCGTTATCCCTACCCCTTTCCCCTCTCTCCCTCTCCTCCCCACCATAACCTCCTCCTCACCCTTCCTACCCCCATCCCTCTCTCTCCAACCCCTCATCCTCCCCTCCTTACCCCCTCTTACCCTCCCCCGCTCCCTCCTTGTCCTCCCTCCCACCCACTCTTCTCAAAGGGCTAAATGATAACTAGCTTGACTGAAGGGAGGGGAGAGAAGAAGATAGGAAGAGGGGAGAGGGGGAGATGGAATGGGAAGAGGGAGGAGGGGAGAGGGAGAGAGGGCGATAGGAAGAGGGGGAGATGGGGATAGGAATGGGAGAGGGGGAGAGGGGGAGAGGGAGAGAGGGAGATAGGAAGAGGGGGGATGGGGATAGGAAGGGGGGAGAAGGGAGAGGGAGAGAGGGCGATAGGAAGAGGGGGAGATGGGGATAGGAAGAGGAGGAGAGGGGAGAGGGCGATAGGAAGAAGGGGGAGAGGGGATAGGAAGAGGGGAAGGGGAGAGAGGGAGAGAGGAGGAAGGAGAGATGAGAGGGAAAGGAGAGGGAGATAGAAGGAGGAGAAGAGGGGAGAGGGGATAGAGGGAGGATGAGCGCGGGTAAAGATGGCCTATCATCTATCCTATAAATACACTCTTATATCATCCTGGAGCGTCCATGTCTTCACGCTCTTTATCCTGGCTTTTCACTCTTTCACCACGAAGAGGCTTGCATAGTCTTTTCCTCTTTGTTGTTATTTTGTTATCGTTTACTTGCGGCTGTGCTTTTTTTTTTTTTTTTTTTTTTTTTGAGGGGGGTATATTGTTCATTGTGTTGTAGTGTGTAAGCAAATTTGTTGATATTTTTGGTTATGGTTGTTATGATTGTGTGGCTTTTAAGGGTTTGGGGTGTTCATTTTTCATATCTTTTTACTTTCTTTCATTAGTCTCTTCTTATGATGTTCCTTTTTTGCGTAATTTATTTTGTGTTTTATTTATTTTTT
>NW_020870439.1:555472-557972 GCF_003789085.1 Penaeus vannamei | reverse complement strand
TATCTATATTTTCTATTATATTACATTATATTATATTTATCTATCTCTTTACATGCCTTTTTAAACATGTGTTTGTGTATGAGTGCTTATTTGTGTGCGTGTGCATATATGTATGTGTGTGCATATGTGTACGTATTTTTGTGTGTTTGTCTGCACACATTCAAACATTCAAAAAAAAAATCTATCTACATTTATATTTCACTGTGTTTGGCTTGAGAGTCTGAACTTCCGTCTTAGAATTATTGCTTAATATCGAAACTGGGAATGGAAAATGAAGCTATAAATATGTTTTTCCATGAGGAGTATATATTTTTTTTTTTCTTTCCTCTTCAGCGGCCTTAACTTTTTTGGACCTAAAATCTCTCCTAAAATATATTCTCCTTGAAAGAAGCATTTCAGAAAAAAGAAAAAGAAAAAAAATCGTACCGTCCACACCTATCTCTATCTAATAATTTACACACACAGCTAAGAAACACGACAAAGTGAAAAACAACAGCGCGACATAAGTCAGGAGAACCCTGCCGCCGAACACATGCGCAGAAGCGTCACACCAGTAACTTGATTGCTGCCTTACAAAATCAGTTAAAATATTGTTTTAAGCAATAATTCAATGTCCAAGAAGAGGGCACTTTATTCTGCACATAAATAATGCAAGGTTGTATCGAGTTACTGTTGCTTTTTTCCCCATATTTTCATCAGCTATCATCACATACTGTGCCGTGATTGGCTGACTTTAAATGCGTTTTCTTTGTTTATTTTGATAAGAGGGTAAACTAATGTAAATTCTCATTACTCGACATATAAAGAAAGAGTCTTTATTTGCTGCATCTAATAGAAAAATGAACAAGGGAGTTAGATATATTTCAACAATATAATATTTTTCGTTTTTGTGTAGTTTATGGCCTTGTTTAACCGAGCTGCAGGAGAGATTTCTGCAGGTACTCCAACTTATCGGATGCATCATTGACTGAAACTGAGAAAAGGCCAGGTGGGACTCAACAGGGCAGCATGCTGTTGCCCTTTATTTTTGTGTGTTTGATATATTTTACTTTTGTATCGGATAATTACATTGTTTCTTGTATATATACGCTGGTAGTTATGATAAAGCCCAAGAATTCATCTATTTGTAATTTCATTTTATCTTAATTTACGGTTAAAGGAAATCCTGCAAAATAGAGCATTTGGATTTAAAACGGAATATATCATCCAACAGTAAGGAATCAAGCAATGTGTTGCATTCCTATAAATATCAAGATATTTTGAATCAATGTTGATGATTGTGTATATACACGTTTTTTTCATTAAGTTGTATTTGTAAAATCTCATATATATGTTCATTTCTATAAGTACATTGACATTTATTCATACACATACACACTCATACACACACACAAATACACACACTTATACATAGACACACACAAATACACACACACATAGACACACACAAACACACACACACATGTGGTGATCTAAAACCAAAACACTTGATTACTGGAATCATGAATTGCCATATAAAATAAACAAATTCTAATGTAAGATTGCGTAATATCTGGTACGTCCCAACAGTCAGATTCCCTTTAGGCCAGTTACCTTACATCTAACTCGGGCCGCAACGCTACCGCAAATGAGCTTCAGATATAAATGAGAAAATGTGCTGTACTTCGGTAGAGGGAACTCGGAAACACTTAAGTGAAATGTGGGTTGCTTTCCCGTAGATTTTATTTCGATTTCGATGCCTCGAATTTGGCCTCTGTAATTATGCTAACCGCGATAAAACGTATATAAGAATAAGAAATAAAAAAAGATAACTATAATTGTTTACTTACACTGAAAAGCAAATGGTTTTCCTCTAGTTTAATTTCTTTCTCATACTTCTGTCAAAAAGTAACATCCAAAGTGAATGTTGCAAGCTCCAGTGCACATATTGAAAGGAGGACGGTTCGTGTTCAGATTTCAGCCAGATATTTTTTCCTTCGTTTGTTTTCTTTTTCCTCTTCCTTCTAATTATTTTCCTTCTCCTTCATCTTTTTCTTCATATTCTCCTTCGTCTTCTTGTTTTCTTCCTTTACTTGTCGTTGTTTTTCTTCTCTTTCTTTTAATCACGATTTTTTTTTTTTTTTCACAAAGCGACAGAGAAAATCATGCATCGCTAACCGGACTGCATCACTTCCAATATATACACAATTTATTTTTCCGTTTAATTATTTACCCGATTTTTTCTTTCTTTCTTTTTTTTTTTTTTTTTTTTTTTTTTTTTTTTTTTTTTTTGTCGGGGCCGATCGTTTTTTTAAGCCTCGTCGTTGCGTTCTTTTTCCTCCTCCTTCTTATTCTCCTTCTCTTCATCTTTTTCTTCATGTTCTTCTTCATCTTCTTGTTTTCTTCCTTTACGTGTCGTCGTTTTTCTTCTCCTTCTTTTAATCACGAAAATATATATATTTTTTTTCACAAAGCGACAGAGAAAATCATGCATCGCTAACCGGACTGCATCACTTCCAAT
>NW_020870439.1:550472-552972 GCF_003789085.1 Penaeus vannamei | reverse complement strand
ATATATATATATATATATATATATATATATATATATATATATATATATATATTATATATAATATATATATATATATATATATATATATATATATATATATATACATAATATATATATATATACATAATATATATATATATATATATATATATATATATATATATATATATAATATATATATATATTATATATATATATATATATATATATATATATATATATATATATATATATATATATATATATATATATATATAATATATGTATATATATATATATATATATATATATATATATATAATATATATATTATATATATATATATATATATTATATATATGTATGTATGTATGCATGTATGTATATATACATATATATATATATATATGTATGTATATATATATATATATATATATATATATATATAATATATATTATATATATATATGTATGTATGTATGTATGTATGTATGTATGTATGTATGTATGTACGTATATATACTATATGTATATATACGTATATATATATATATATATATATATATATATATATATATATATATATATATATATATATATATACATATATATATATATATATATATTATATATATATATAAATAAGAGCGCATAGAGGACAGAGCATAGGTAAACATACTGTGTATAAACTTATGTCTTGGTCTGTGCATATGTTTAGGACGTGTATTTGCACGTCTCTGTGCGTGTGGTTTTGTTCCTGACTGTGCGCAGCTGACGTCATGCCATAAAAACCCTTGTTAAAGTCGGGATTCCACTCTCCTCATCTGGCTCTGGAACCGAAATCAAGACAGGAATGAATACTCATTAAGCCAGGCCTATTTTTCTTCGCCGAGAATGAGGACCTACACGATCGTTTTAATCTGAAAGGCATGATCTCAGCTTCATCCAGAGCGTTCCGAAGCCTGCCCAGATGCACTGAGCTAGGGAAGACAACCCAGAGTGTTCACTGCATAGATCCTGAACACTTTTTCACACGTAATGAGGATCTGTTGCACATGGTTTTCTAAGACGATTATTTTGAAGGTATATCATTATCAAAAACTTTGAAGAAGGATTAGACGTGTCAAGCTTTAATTAGTGTAATTGTAAAAAAAGAAAAAGTAATCACAATAAATCCTAGGATGAGTCATTAACGGAATCCAAAGATGTAAAGATAGAACATACATAGATTAAGTAAATAGATAGGTTGATTATTATACAGATTAATAGATAAGTAAATAACTAAACAAATTAATGAATAAATGGATGAATAAATAAAGAAGGAAAGGAAGAAAATAATAAAGGAATATATACATGAAAAAGATAGATAAATTGACATACTTACCATTCTGCATATATCTGTGTATGTTTGACTGTCCGTCTGCTTGCGTATCTGTCTGTGTTTGTGCGTGTGTGTGCATGTATTTTACTTCACCCCAGACAGCATCTAACATGCACACCTTACTCAGTCATGCACGCAGCCATGCATGCAATATTATTTCCCCGACTCACAATTACACTTTCGTCTGCATGACTTGTCTTCGCGGCTGAAATATATCCTGTGCAGCGACTCCCTCCAACCTGAGAGGCTTCTGGTCGCCTTATGTTTAAAGAATAAACTCGCTGATGAAAAATATTCATATATGCAAATAAGATCTCTGGAAGGAAAGTAAGTTTTTCTCCTTAGCGAGTCTGTTAACGAAGTTTCCCCCTTCTACCCCTCTTCCTCCTCCTCCTCCTCCCCCTCTTCCTCCTCTCTTCGTTTTTCTTCTTCTCTTCTCTCCTTCTTTCTCTTTCTCTAAGATTTTTTTCATTTTCTTTCTCCCCTCTCTCTCCCTTAATCTTTATTCCCGTTTTCCCTTATTCCGTTTTCTCTCTTCGATATTTCCCCATACCCCTTCCTTTCCCAGTTATTCCCCTTCCTAATTCATCCCTCTTCCCCTCTCCACCCCTTCCCTCTTCCCCTTTCCATCCCTCCCATTTCCACCCTTTCCTCTCCCCTCTTTTTCCTTCCCTCTTCCCTCCCCACCTTTCCCTCTTCCCCTTCACCCCTTCCATCCCTCCCATTTCCACCCCTTCCCTCTTCCCCTCTTTCCCCTTCCCTCTTCCCCTCTCCGCCCTTTCCCTCTTCCCTCTCCACCTTCCCTCTTCCCCTTCCCTTCCCTGTTCCCCTCTCCCCCTTCCCTCTTCCCTCCCACCCTTTCCCTCTTCCCTCTCCACCCCTTCCCTATTCCCTTCCTCTTCCTTCTCGCCCCTTCCTTCTTCCTCTCTTCCCCCACCCTCATCCCTCTCCATCTCTTCCCTCTTCCCCCTTCCCTCTTCCCCTCTCCACCCCTTCCCTCTTCCCTCTCCCCCTTCCCTCTTTCCCTCTCCACCCCTTCCCTCTTCCCTCTTCCCCTCTCCACCCTCCCTCTTCCCCTCTCCACCCCTTCCCTCTCCACCCCTTCCTCTTCCCCTTTCCATCCCTTCCATCTCCAACACT
>NW_020870439.1:537972-542972 GCF_003789085.1 Penaeus vannamei | reverse complement strand
CAAACAAACAAACTATATCCACAAACAACAAACTCTATCCACAAACAAACAAAACTCTATCCACAAACAAACTCTATCCACAAACAAACAAATCTATCCACAAACAAACAAACTCTATCCACAAACAAACAACTCCATCCACAAACAAACAAACTCTATCCAAACAAAAACAAACAAACTCTATCCACAAACAAACAAACTCTACAAACACTCCCACAAACAACAAAAACTATCCACAAACAAACAAACTCCACAACAAACAAAACTCTATCCCACAAATCTATCCACAAACAAACAAACTCTATCCACAACAAACAAACACTCCTATCCACAAACAAACAATCCAACAAACAAACTCTATCCACAAACAAACTCTATCCACAAACAAACAACTCTATCCACAAACAAACAAACTCTATCCACAAACAAAACAAACTCTATCCAAAACAAACAAATCCACAAACAAAGCAAACTCTATCCACAAACAAACAAACTCTACAAACAAACAAACTCTATCCAACAAACAAACAAACTCTATCCCACAAACAAACAAACTCTATCCACAAAACAAACAAATCCATCTATCCACAAACAAACAAACTCTATCCACAAAAAAAAACTCTATCCACAAACAAACAAACTCTATCCACAAACAAACAAACTCTATCCACAAACAACAAACAATATCCACAAACAAACAAACTCCATCCAAAACAAACAAACTCTATCCCAAACAAACAAACTCTATCCACAAACACACAAACAAACAAAACAAACTCTATCCACAAACAAACAAACTCTATCCACAAACAAACAAACTCCATCCACAAACAAACAAACTCTATCCACAAACAAACTCTATCCACAAACAACAAACATATCCACAAACAACAAACTCTATCCACAACAAACAAAAACTCTATCCTCAAACAACAAACTCTATCCACAAACAAACAAACTCTATCCACAAACAAACAAACTCCCACAAACGAACAAACTCTATCCACAAACAAACAAATCCACAAACAAACAAACTCTATCCACAAACAAACAAACCTATCACAAAACAACAAACTCTATCCACAAAACAAACAAACTCTATCCACAAACAAACAAACTCTATCAACAAACAAACTCTATCCACAACAAACAAACTCTATCCACAAACCAAAAAAGCTCTATCCACAAACAAACAAAACTCTATCCACAAACAAACAAACTCCCTCCACAAAAGGATCTACCTCCATAAGCAAACTCCCTCCGAACAAAAAACTCCATCCACAAACCAACAAACTCCATCCACAAACAAACAAACTCCATCTACAAGTAAACTCCATCCACAAGCAAACAAAATCCATCCACAAACAAAATCCCTCAAAAAAAGAACTCCCTCCATAAGAAAGACTCCCTCCAAAAACAAACAAACACCTCCACAAAAAAACTCCCTCCACAAAAAGAACTACCTCCACAAACAAACTCTATCCACAAACAAACAAAATCCATCCACAAACAAACTCTATCCACAAAACAAACAAACTCCATCTACTAGCAAACAAATCCATCACAAAAAAATCCCTCAACAAAAAAGAATTCCCTCCATAAGAAACAGACTCCCTCCAAAACAAACAACCTCCCTCCACAAACAAACAAACAAACCCTCCACAAACAAGCAAACTCCCTCCACAAAACAAACAAATCCATAAACAAACAAACAAACAAACAAACCGCCACTACATCACTTCAGAGTAGAATAAGAGGCCAGAGACACCTCGTAGAAATAGATTTAGCGTCTTTGTATTCTTAAAGGATAAAGGCAATTCCAAGATGCTGAGACTCCGCCCCGCCCCGCCCCCTCGCCCCCTCCCCCCTCCCCGCCCCCTCGCCCCCCTCCCCCCTCCCTCCCCCCCCCCCTCCCGCCTCACCCCTGTGACGATTTTTTTTTTTTTTATTGAACCATAAATGTTTTCCTTTATTTCGAAATAAAAATTGCGTCTAACATTAAGCCTGGGGTCGCGTGCATTAAAGGAAGTATTGTGGTGTGATTTTCTGGTTCTGATGTGGATTTGATGAGTGTGATAATGGTCGAATTAGAGGCGTTACGTCACCTTATGATATGTATTAGCAATGCAAGAAAATGATGAGAAAATGAAAGTGAATTTTTTTTTTTTTTCATTTCGCTTTCTATCTATCTTTTCTTCCTTTACTTACGTTTTTGTTTATCTGCTCAATTATAACAGATGAGAGTGAATTTTCCCTTTTCGTTTTCGTTCTCTGTCTATAATTTTATCCCTTAACTTTTTTGTTTGTTTATCTACCCCATCTACATGTTCTATATTTTATCCTTTTACTTTTGTTTTTGTTTATCTACTTAACCATAACAGATAAGAGTAAATTTTCCCTTTTCGTTTTCGTTCTCTATCTAATTTTATCCTTATTTTGTTTGTTTGTTTTTTTGTTATCTACCCCCATCTCACTGGTCACTGGACTAATATTTTTACTTAAACTTAAGGGTTATGCTCTCCTGTATATTTCTGATGCATAACCAACTCTGCTTTCGTGCGGTACCGGGCCAGGAGGAGATCCAATCATATCACAGTTCTGTATTTCCAATTTCCATTTTATAGTCCATAAAAATGTGTTGTGGAGGGGAGGGGGGTATCGCCAGAGTTGGCAACAGTGGCCTTCGCTTTGCAGTCTGATTCCTGTCTTGGTAACACCGGCAAGCACGACTGTTGTGGAATGATACTTTGAAGATTATGATGAGCACTTTTTTCCACTTGTAATTTCAACGCTATTTTGTGGAACAGCGAATATATATGAATATAAATAGATAGGTAGATGGATAGACAGATAAGCACTTTTTCTGTAATTCCACTGCTATTTTGTGGACAGCGAATATAGGCTTATATGTATATAGATAGATAGACAAATAGGTAAATAGATAGATTATGTGTGTGTGTGTGTGCAGCATATATATACTATATTTTTTTCTCGTTTTGCGTGTTTATATATATACCTAAACATAGTTATACAGTAGATGCATATGAATATGTATATATACACACCGGAATACAGATAATATACATACATACATATATATATATATATATATATATATATATATATATATATATATATATATATATATATATATATATACTCTGGATATTTAGGTATTTCACAAATGTGTCGATGGTTCCAGTATGTTGCTCTGGAATGAGAATGTCCCATTTTTTATTCCGTGTCGGGAATTCCAGCGCATTTTTTTTTTTTTTTTTTTTTTTACATTTTGAAAGTTTACCAAATAATATGAAACTGATGCCTAGCTTTAATGATGAAGAATAATCATATTATCCTCTACGCATAGGAAGTATTTTTTTTAGTAGAATTCAAACGAAACAATTTGAAATGTAAAAGAACAAAGAATCATGACATTATCTGAGGAGCGTTGCCAAAGGAACAAACATTCGCTTTACGACAATAAACCTCCCATCCATTTTGAAAGCCTTCGTAAAATGAAATATGAATACGTATATTATTTTTCCCTTTCCTAAATATATATATACATACAAAAAATATATACAAAGACGAAAACGATACAAGTATATGGTATATTTTCCCTCTAGTGGCGTTTTTAGACTAGCAACAGCAATCTAGAGTTCGAATGAGCTTACAGACCATCCTGTTTTATGTAAACACAACGTGAACACAAAAGCTCATAAGCTACAGGCAAGTAAACATAGCCTAGCATGTGCAAACAGATTCATGTGGGAATGTGTGTGCACGCGTGAGGATGTGTTTGTGTGTGTGTGTGTGTGTTTCCGTTTGTGTGGTTGAGTGTGTGTGTGTGTGTGTGTGTGTGTGTGTGTGTGTTGTGTGTGTGGTGTGTGTGTGTGTGTGTGTGTGTGTGTGTGTGTGTGTGTGTGTGTGTGTGTGTGTGTGTGTGTGTGCTTACGTATCGACAAACAGAGAACTAGCGAGAGAGTAAGAAAACAGGGAGAGGGAAAGAAAAAGATAAGGAAGGGATGAAATAGAGAAGGTGAGAGAGAGAGAGAGAGAGAGACCGAGAACAAGAACGAGAGAAAAAACGAGAACGAGAGAAAGAGAGACAGACAGATAGACAGAGAGAGACAGAGACAAGCAAAAATGAATATAGAAATAAAGAATAAGAGTGAGTGCCAGGAGGAACGAACAGGTGAATATGGAAAGAGAGGGAAGGAGAGATGGACAGCCTAATAAGAATGAAGAAAGGGTAAAAGGCAGAGACAAATAACTGGTGAAGACAAAGATAACAGTGATAAATGTAGAGACAGGCACAGATGCAGGGTAGAAAGAGAGAAAGGGAGAGGGAGCGACTGAGGTGTAGGGAAAAGAAGAGAAAGAGACAGCAGGAGAGAAAGGAAATAGTTCAAGGGAAAGATAAGATAAAGAAAAGCAGTTTATAAAAAAAAAAACGAAATGAGAAAGGAGGAGAGCGAGAGAGAAGGAAAGACAGACATTCATAGCTTTTTTCTCTCTCTCAAGCTATCTATCTATCTATCTATCTATATCTACCTATATCTATCTATCTATCTATCTATATATATATATATATATATATATATATTATATATATATATATATATATATATATATATATATATATATATATATATATATATTATATATATATATATATATATATATATATATATATATATATATATATATATATATATATATATATATATATATATATATATATATATATATAATATATATATATATATATATATATATATATTATATATATATATATATATATATATATATATATATATATGTATATGTATGTATATGTATATGTATATATATGTATATATATATATATATGTATATATGTATATATGTATATATATATATATATATGTATATGTATATATGTATATATGTATATATGTATATATGTATATATATATGTATATATGTATATATATGTATATCTATGTATATGTACGTGT
>NW_020870439.1:532972-535472 GCF_003789085.1 Penaeus vannamei | reverse complement strand
TTATACATGTATAAGATCTATTATTGTCTATCTATTAATTCATTCACTCACTTATGTATTCATTTATTCATCATTATACATGTATAAGGTCTACTATTATTCCATTGTCCCCACGACAGCTGTTTTTTTATCTACCCCAAACAGATGTTAGTCAGAACACATGTGGTTTTATAACACCATGTATTTGATATATTCAGTACACAGCGCAGTATATCAGCGATAGTGTCCGTTCGGATTGTCTCAGTTGCCATGTAAAGAAATACGTGGATTAGTGTGTGATTTAAAGGAATATGTGGATTAGTGTGTGATTTATAGATTTATTAATTAGTGCAAACACTGGCTGAGGTCGCTGTTGAACTGAGGGCCTATCTAGTCTGCTCATATTTATATTCTGAAGTGTGTAAGTATACGCTGATCTACCTGTCATGCCTATATCTATTCAATCTGAGTGGACAAACCACGTACATGTGTGTGTGTGTGTGTGTGTGTGCTTGTGAGAGAGAGAGAGAGAGAGAGAGAGAGAGAGAAGAGAGAGAGAGAGAGAGAGAGAGAGAGAGAGAGAGAGAGAGAGAGAGAGAGAGTGAGAGAGAGAGAGAGAGAGAGAGAGAGAGAGAGAGAGAGAGAGAGAGAGAGAGAGAGAGAGAGAGAGAGAGAGAGAGAGAGAGTGAGAGGCTGATAGATAAACACATGGACAGATATACATATATACGTGTATATAGATAACTATTTTAGCAGTGTACTTATATATATATATATATATATATATATATATATATATATATATATATATATATATATATATATAATATATATATATATATATATATATATATATATATATATATATATATATAGTACAAGAGTGAACTGTACACGTATATAAATACCGGTTTTATTTTGTGTAGTTTTTCTTCATCCATAATTAATGTTTACAGTCTTCTCTCTCTATACTGGACCAGCTCTGACCATGAAAGGACACACGTTACTCACAGCGATGTTCATCTTTGCCATCGTAAACATATTAACCGGTAAGTAACTACCTGTACTTACACTGTGTTCGTAAAGGCATTCAATTTCCATGGTTGTGACTCGACTGTATTCGAATACGTGCTTCTGAGTGATTGTTGGGGCGTGGCATAGCACTCCATGGTAAGTGCAAATTTCCTAGTTAGTCTTGTTAATTATTTCATGCGATCATGCACACTGTTGGGCGATGGCTACTACCCGCACCGATGGTCAATCGATTGCACACTAATTGCATACACAGCCGAATCTGATATAGGATCGAGAACTAGAATTTGCACATAAACAATGAATCAGTGAAAAAAAACATAAACTTGCCTTATTTACCTCACAGTGGGACACAGATTCATCCTTTTCCGGATACGAGAGACGGTCATCAGGCAACCCGAGTCCTTCGTTAACCGGTACGAAGAAGTCCCGCACAGCATAGGACTCGCCGCGATGGACTTGGAGCCGGAAAGTGACCCGCAGCTGACCTCTTACGTCCGTCACGCGTTGATGAGGCGTCCTTCGAGGGGTCCTTACGTCCTTGGGCATCAGGGCAGCCGTACTTTCCCCTTCCAAGAGAACAAAAAGCTGCAGGAATATTTGAAGAAGATGGTGAGTGGCTGGGGTCGAGGAGGAGGTGTAGTTCAGGTTGGGATTGTGACTTATGGTTATGGAGATTGCAAGAATCGAAAAAAAAATATTGTGATTTTGCATTTTTTCTCTCTCTCTCTCTCTCTCTCTCTCTCTCTCTCTCTCTCTCTCTCTCTCTCTCTCTCTCTCTCTCTCTCTCTCTCTCTCTCTCTCTCTCTCTCTCTCTCTCTCCTCTCTCCCTCTCTCCCTCTCTTCTCCTCCCTCTCTCCTCTCTCCCTCTCTCCCTCTCTCCCTCTCTCCCTCTCTCCCTCTCTCCTCTCCTTCCCTCCTTCTCCTCCTTCCTTCCCTCCCTCTCCCTCCTTCCCCTCTTCCTCTCCTTCCCTCTCACCCTCCTCCTCCCCTCTTCCCTTCAGGCCGGCGGCGTGTTCGTGGAGGCGTTCGCAGGGGACGGAGAGAAGAAGACCTCCACCTTGTACCTCGAACAGAACGAGGGCTGGAGCGGCCTGTTGGTGGAGCCGGACCCCGCCCTCTACGCTGCCTTGCTGGGGAAAGGGCGAAAATCCTTCAGCGTCAATTCCAACTTGTCTCTCTCCTTAACGAATTTTACTTCACGGAGGTAAGGTGGCGGGAGGAAGGGGGAGGGGAGGGGAGGGAGGGGGGTCCGGAGCGAATTTGTCGGTTGGCGGAATGTGATCATGTAAAGTGGGTTGAATTCAAAATGGCGAATGGCAGTCTATTCTATTTTCGAAACACGTGTTTTTTTTCTCTCTCATGGTTTTCGGCGAGTTCCCAGGAGAAAAATTCGTATTTAGGAACGTAATGATGAAGCCTAAAGTATGTTTATTCTTAGTTTTGTGCTGCTCGAGTTAAACAAACAGAAGAATGACAAGATTTCGGG
>NW_020870439.1:517972-522972 GCF_003789085.1 Penaeus vannamei | reverse complement strand
TCAAATCTCAAATCTCAAATCTCAAATCGCAACACCACACCACCACACCACACCACACCACACCACTCCACACCACTCCACACCACTCCACACCACTCCACACCACTCCACACCACTCCACACACACACCACTCCACACCACTCCACACCACTCCACACCACTCCACACCACCCACACCACTCCACACTCCACACCACTCCACACTCCACACCACTCCACACCACTCCACACCACTCCACACCACTCCACCCACACCATACCACACCACACCACACTCACACCACACACACATTACATCACATATATTGTATATAATGTCATATATCATATCATATAATGTAATATAATATAATGTAATATAATATCATAAAAAATATTATATTATATTATATTATATAACAATATATATATATATATATATATATATATATATATATGTGTATACATTCATATACATACATGCATATATACATACATGCATGGATAAATACATACAGAGGGACACACAATATATAAAAAATAATTCACACATACATACATGTATACATACATATGCATATATATATTTGTAATTACTTAGACTGTAGATACATATACCATGGCAGAAACACTGAATTCAAAACTGAGTAACTGAATAATCCTATTGGTGTATATTGATTTTTTTCTGCCACTGCATCAGAAGTAGTTCATCACATTTATTTATACTTATATATGAATCATGCTTAGATAAAAACAAACTCAAAACAGGTTCACTGAATAAACCTATATGTATAATAGGATTTTTTATCATTAAATCAGTATGTTTTCTGCTCTATGTATACTTATGTATAAAATGTGAAAGGTAAAAATATTTACTTCTTACAAGTCCGAATATTTATTCAGTATGAATATAAAGCTCTCCGTCTACATCATCCATAGTCTACACCAAAATGTGGTCTGTCCATTGCCTTGACACATTTATGCAAAGTCAGTGATATACTGTACACTTTAAACTATCAATTAACTGATGAAGAATATAGGCCAAAGACACGGAATGCTCTTTTGCTATTTCTTTGATAAAAATAGCTTGATACATTTCTCTATTAGTGAAAGTTTACACACAAAAATTATCAAGCCACAAAAGCTATTACACACACAGAAGAGATGAACTGAAATAAAACAATGTTTAGCAAGTCACAAGAACAAATGCAGTTTATTCTTCATCATCAGATCAACGAGTTATAATGATGAACACTTGACGTAAGTAATGTAGCATACCAACTAATATCTTGTACAAATATTCAACACACACTCAAACTAAATCAAAGAGGATGTGCAGGCTGAAAACACGAGTAAATGCATAATTTTTTCAACAACAAAATGCATCAGATCAAAAATATTACTTTTGAGAATCATTCGCATTATGAGATTTTACACAACACAACAAAAAACCTAGAGCAATAATGCCATCCATAATCACACCCAGTTAAAACACTGCTAAAGCTGTTGCACTCTGTTTACTGACCTTATTGTATTCTTGACTTAGTATGGGTATTTTCCCTAACAATGCTGCCACACTATGTGCATACCAACCATGAGCACCAAGGATATAGTGATATGAAGCATTTTCTGGCAAAATTACAAAACAAGATCCATAACTAAAATATGAAAATTAGTATTACTATTTCTTTGTTTCTTCCATATCACTTATGTACATCCTCCACAAGGATGTCTTTAATTCAATGTAAAAGCAATACAACAATCAATTTCTACTTACAGGTTCTTTCTGTTTTTTTTTTTTTGTTTTTTTTTTCTACTTGCAAAATCTGTACTCAACACAAATCAAAACTGGATGCAGTTATCTGGCACCTACTAGGAATTCACAAATTAAAGGGCTTATTTTGTTAATACTGTAATGACATTGTTTCTTGGAAGCACTTGTCTTTCATTTGTGCAATCTACAGGGAACAGGGGGAAAAAATGTTGATATTTGTTCTTTTACTTGTTTATGTCATGGATCTATTTGGAAACTGAAGTGCAGATAAACAACAAAGTGCAGCTCAAGTTTTCTTCTTTTTTTCAGGCCATTCCCTGTACAGTCCATCAAATGTGTTTTTTTTTTCTAGATTTTCAATGAGTCAATAAGATATTGAAATAAATAAAATTTCATAGAACCCTATCACGTTCAAAGGAAATATTGCTACAATAAAAAGGCCAAATCAATTAAGTCTTGAGTTACAATAGACTCCTCAGCAGGCTAAAAAAAAAAAAAAAGATGATCAGTGTCGGTTTGATCATCATATGAGGTGTTAAATCCAATTCAAAATGTTATGATTTATTGTTACTTTCTTGGTGTTCCATTTCATCTTTGTACAAACCTTATTGTGTTTGTGTTCTATTATTGCATTAAATTTAGTATGAGGCCTATAAGTATGCAAGTTCATGAAATTACTATATCTTTACTTTTCCTTAATATTTAAGAAAAATTGGAAGTTAGCAATTCTAAAAATCAACAGATCAGTGGAACATCTAAAATTGATACTGGTAGCATCCCTTGCATATCTTCCTTACAATTAATAAAACATTGAGTTTGATTACTGTAATTATTACATTGTACACCTTTCCATTAAAAATTATGCCTAATAATCATTTTGTGCTTTTCTCTTTCCTCAAGGTTAAAAAAGAACAAATCAATACTACCAATATTCACAAATGAATTAAAGTGTTTTAGTAACATGAAGGCAAAGGGAAAAAATATAGAAAAATCCGTAAACGTAAACATGCACCGCAACTTAAATTCCTATTTATTCCACAATCATGAACATAAAAAAATATCATGAATGGTACGTCCTCTGTCTGCCACAAATATGCCATTATTTCACTTTTGATAAAAGGAAAACATACCCCATAAACTGTACAAGATCCCTACTTTTTATGTATCTGATATATATATTTACTTTTTTTCACTTTTGAGCATTTCTAATTGGTGAATAATTATAACTAAAGGTAAAAGTAATAAAGTTAAACATATGTAGGAATTTCTTGTTCTTTTTCCTCTATCATTACTGTTATCATTTGTGCGTTCAAGCTGCCAAATCCCTGTAATATTGGATAAAAGGACGAATGGACATGAGTTTCCAGAAATAGCCATCTAATGCAGTATCAACAGACACAATGTAAAAAAATGCCAAATTCATAAAAATAATTATTCTATTTTACTATATCCTCAAATACCCAACTAGTCAAATTATCAGTAATTCTGCAACAATATCTAAAAACACAATACTCAAAACTACAAATAAAATAAAATGAATTAGAATCTACAAAAAGCAATAAGGATTTATTGTTTTTCTTTTTCATATATTTACAATAAAATGTATGTGCATACTTGCATGCATTCAAATGTGTTTATGTGTTTGTGTTTTTGTCTGTGTCCATGTTTGCATTTGTATGCTTGTCTATGTGAAGGGAGAAAGGAAAATGGAAAGAGGAGAGACAAGAGAGAGCAGACAAGAGAGGTGAGAGGTGAGCAGGGAAATGCTAAAAGGAAAGAAAAGACGGAAAAGTAAAGACGAAGAGGAAAAATAGGAGAAGCAAAGACGATGAGGAAAAGAGAAAAATTATGTTGCGTTAAGACACAAATACTTGATACTTGGTCAAGAAAATTATGGTTAATTTGATATAATTTATATTCATATACTCTACACAGATAATCATCCTGACAAATAAATAATTTTTTCATCCATATAAGAAAAACTATCTTTTACAGTTTCAAAGAATAATTTCTCAGGCTAAATACTTCTTACCTTCAGGAATGGATCAGAGCTTATCTGATGACTTACATATACAATATCCAAACATGATTCAATAAACTTTCTTTGCATATCAATATAGCATCTTACATTAGCTTAAGTAATTGAATATGCATACATTATCAGTCAAACAACTGAATTTTCCCATAATTTATGTTTTCTTTTTCTTTTGAGGTCATTACCTACAATTTTTCTAAAAAATATCAGTAGCTCCATATACATACTCTTCTGATAAATAAAATTTACAGTAACATCTTCCAACCATACATAAGCCTGACCCTACCCCCATTATAGGAATTACAAGCATGGAAACAAGGACCAGGTCTGTGGATGCCTGATTCCTTTTTCATCTTGTGTAATAAACACGGTAATACAAGGTTTTACTCCGCCACAGGGAGTAGGAATTATCAAACTTGAGTAAATAAACGCCAGTGCCAGGATAGGCATGAGACCCAGCATACACCTCCTCATGGCAGTCTCGTCGGTACACAGGAATTATTACTGACTGGGCTGGTCGGCCATTCTCGTGCTTGCGGCCAGCTAACCTCTCAACATCATCACCCTCACCTGTAAATAAGGTGCATGATCTTTCAACCTTTGTTTTTTTCCTGGGATGAACATATATACAGTATATATATAAATAAATAATAAATAAATATACACATATACATATATATACACATATACATATAAATATATTATATATATTACATATACATATACATATACATATTACATATACATTTTTAAGGTAGGACATTCCATTATTCAAATGATAACCCAAAATATAAGCCTGAGGGTATTAGATTTAATTAAAAGAATAGAACAATAACATTCATCAACTACCTTTCAGGTTTCTTCCTCTCCTCCTCTTCTTCACTCTCTTGAGATTGTGAACAGACACTACATTACTTGTATCTTTTTGTCCAACTCAAAGTAAGACACAAAAGCCAATATCAATAGTTATCAGTGGCAAACTCCCAAAAAACAAGCATGTTCCATCTTCTGGGTAGAGAACTCGGGACCTGTAAAAAGGAAAATTGGGATAAAAACTTTAGCAATGGCTAACATCTAAAATCTGTGGGCTGTATTTGGATTTTCGACAATTCATAGTCAATCCAAGGCGCACTCAAATGGAGCATAGCCTCTCAAAAACTGGTGGGCTGGTTTCCCCACACTTTATCACTGTTTTGGACGAAAATGTTGGG
>NW_020870439.1:487872-507872 GCF_003789085.1 Penaeus vannamei | reverse complement strand
ATCTCAAATCTCATACATCCATCTCAAATCTCAAATCTCATACATCCATCTCAAATCTCAAATCTCATACATCCATCTCAAAATCTCAAATTCATACATCCATCTCAAATCTCAAATCTCATACATCCATCTCAAATCTCAAATTCTCATATATCCATCTCAAATCTCAAATCTCTATATCCATCTCAAATCTCAAATCTCATATATCCATCTCAAATCTCAAATCTCATACATCCATCTCAAATCTCAAATCTCATACATCCATCTCAAATCTCAAATCTCATACATCCATCTCAAATCTCAAATCTCATACATCCATCTCAATCTCAAATCTCATACATCCATCTCAAATCTCAAATCTCATACATCCATCTCAAATCTCAAATCTCATACATCCATCTCAAATCTCAAATCTCATACATCCATCTCAAATCTCAAATCTCATACATCCATCTCAAATCTCAAATCTCATACATCCATCTCAAATCTCAAATCTCATACATCCATCTCAAATCTCAAATCTCATATATCCATCTCAAATCTCAAATCTCATATATCCATCTCAAATCTCAAATCTCATATATCCATCTCAAATCTCAAATCTCATATATCCATCTCAAATCTCAAATCTCATATATCCATCTCAAATCTCAAATCTCATATCCATCTCAAATCTCAAATCTCATATATCCATCTCAAATCTCAAATCTCATATATCCATCTCAAATCTCAAATCTCATATATCCATCTCAAATCTCAAATCTCATACATCCATCTCAAATCTCAAATCTCATACATCCATCTCAAATTTCAAATCTCATATATCCATCTCAAATTTCAAATCTCATATATCCATCTCAAATCTCAAATCTCATATATCCATCTCAAATCTCATATATCCATCTCAATCTCAAATCTCAAATCTCAAATCTCATATCTCATATCTATCTCATATCTCATATCATCTCATATCTCATATCTATCTCATATCTCATATCTATCTCATATCTCATATCTATCTCATATCTCATATCTATCTCATATTCTCATATCTATCTCATATCTCATATCTATCTCATATCTCATATCTATCTCATATCTCATATCTATCTCATATCTCATATCTATCTCATATCTCTTATCTATCTCATATCTCAAATCTATCTCATATCTCAAATCTATCTCATATCTCAAATCTATCTCCAAAATCTCAAATCTCAAATCTCAAATCTCAAATCTCAAATCTCAAATCTCAAATCTCAAATCTCAAATCTCAAATCTCAAATCTCAAATCTCAAATTCATATCTCATATCTCATATCTCATATCTCATATCTCATATCTCATATCTCATATCTCTATTCTCATATGTCATATGTCATATGTCATATGTCATATCTCATATCTCATATCTCATATCTCATATCTCATATCTCATATCTCATAATCTCATATCTCATATCTCTTATCTCTTATCTTATCTCTTATTCTTTATCTCTTATCTCTTATCTCTTATCTCTTATCTCTTATCTCTTATCTCTTATCTCATATCTCATATCTCATATCTTAAATCTCAAGCTCAAGCTCAAGCTCAAGCTCAAGCTCAAGCTCAAGCTCAAGCTCAAGCTCAAGCTCAATCTCAATCTCAATCTCAATCTCAATCTCAAGCACCACACGCACCACACGCACCACACCACTCCACACCACTCCACACCACTCCACACCACTCCACACCACTCCACACCACGCCACACCACGCCACACCACGCCACACCACGCCACACCAGCCACACCCACGCCACCACCCACGCCACACCACGCCACACCACGCCACACCACGCCACACCACTCCACACCACTCCACACCACGCCACACCACGCCACACCACTCCACACCACCCACACCACTCCACACACTCCACACCACTCCACACCACTCCACACCACTCCACACCACTCCACACCACTCCACACCACTCCACAACACTCCACACCACTCCACACCACTCCACACCACTCCACACCACTCCACACACTTCCACAACCACTCCACACCACTCCACACCACTCCACACCACTCCACACCACTCCACACCACTCCACACCCACCCAACCACACCACACCACCCACACCACACCACACACCACATTACATCACATATATTGTATATAATATCATATATATATCATATAATGTAATATAATATAATGTAATATAATATCATAAAAAATATTATATTATAATATAATATATATATATATATAATATATATATATATATATATATATAATATATATATATATATATGTGTATACATTCATATACATACATGCATATATACATACATGCATGGATACATACATACAGAGGGACACACATATATAAAAAATTCACACATACATACATGTATACATACATATGCATATATATATTTTGTAATTACTTAGACTGTAGATACATATACCAATGGCAAAACAACTGAATTCAAAACTGAGTAACTGAATAATCCTATTGGTGTATATTGATTTTTTTCTGCCACTGCATCAGAAGTAGTTCATCACATTTATTTATACTTATATATGAATCATGCTTAGATAAAAAACAAACTCGAAAACAGGTTCACTGAATAAACCTATATGTATAATAGGATTTTTTTATCATTAAATCAGTATGTTTTCTGCTCTATGTATATTTATGTATAAAATGTGAAAGGTAAAAATATTTACTTCTTACAAGTCCGAATATTTATTCAGTATGAATATAAAGCTCTCCGTCTACATCATCCATAGTCTACACCAAAATGTGGTCTGTCCATTGCCTTGACACATTTATGCAAAGTCAGTGATATACTGTACACTTTAAACTATCAATTAACTGATGAAGAATATAGGCCAAAGACACGGAATGCTCTTTTGCTATTTCTTTGATAAAAATAGCTTGATACATTTCTCTATTAGTGAAAGTTTACACACAAAATTATCAAGCCACAAAAGCTATTACACACACAGAAGAGATGAACTGAAATAAAACAATGTTTAGCAAGTCACAAGAACAAATGCAGTTTATTCTTCATCATCAGATCAACGAGTTATAATGATGAACACTTGACGTAAGTAATGTAGCATACCAACTAATATCTTGTACAAATATTCAACACACACTCAAACTAAATCAAAGAGGATGTGCAGGCTGAAAACACGAGTAAATGCATAATTTTTTCAACAACAAAATGCATCAGATCAAAAATATTACTTTTGAGAATCATTCGCATTATGAGATTTTACACACCACATAGAGCAATAATGCCATAATCACACCCAGTTAAAACACTGCTAAAGCTGTTGCACTCTGTTTACTGACCTTATTGTATTCTTGACTTAGTATGGGTATTTTCCCTAACAATGCTGCCACACTATGTGCATACCAACCATGAGCACCAAGGATATAGTGATATGAAGCATTTTCTGGCAAAATTACAAAACAAGATCCATAACTAAATATGAAAATTAGTATTACTATTTCTTTGTTTCTTCCATATCACTTATGTACATCCTCCACAAGGATGTCTTTAATTCAATGTAAAAGCAATACAACAATCAATTTCTACTTACAGGTTCTTTCTGTTTTTTTTTTTGTTTTTTTTTCTACTTGCAAAATCTGTACTCAACACAAATCAAAACTGGATGCAGTTATCTGGCACCTACTAGGAATTCACAAATTAAAGGGCTTATTTTGTTAATACTGTAATGACATTGTTTCTTGGAAGCACTTGTCTTTCATTTGTGCAATCTACAGGGAACAGGGGGAAAAAATGTTGATATTTGTTCTTTTACTTGTTTATGTCATGGATCTATTTGGAAACTGAAGTGCAGATAAACAACAAAGTGCAGCTCAAGTTTTCTTCTTTTTTTCAGGCCATTCCCTGTACAGTCCATCAAATGTGTTTTTTTTTTCTAGATTTTCAATGAGTCAATAAGATATTGAAATAAATAAAATTTCATAGAACCCTATCACGTTCAAAGGAAATATTGCTACAATAAAAAGGCCAAATCAATTAAGTCTTGAGTTACAATAGACTCCTCAGCAGGCTAAAAAAAAAAAAATAGATGATCAGTGTCGGTTTGATCATCATATGGGTGTTAAATCCAATTCAAAATGTTATGATTTATTGTTACTTTCTTGGTCTTCCATTTCATCTTTGTACAAACCTTATTGTGTTTGTGTTCTATTCTATTGCATTAAATTTAGCATGAGGCCTATAAGTATGCAAGTTCATGAAATTACTATATCTTTACTTTTCCTTAATATTTAAGAAAAATTGGAAGTTAGCAATTCTAAAAATCAACAGATCAGTGGAACATCTAAAATTGATACTGGTAGCATCCCTTGCATATCTTCCTTACAATTAATAAAACATTGAGTTTGATTACTGTAATTATTACATTGTACACCTTTCCATTAAAAATTATGCCTAATAATCATTTTTGTGCTTTTCTCTTTCCTCAAGGTTAAAAAAGAACAAATCAATACTACAATATTCACAAATGAATTAAAGTGTTTTAGTAACATGAAGGCAAAGGGAAAAAATATAGAAAAATCCGTAAACGTAAACATGCACGCAACTTAAATTCCTATTTATTCCACAATCATGAACATAAAAAATATCATGAATGGTACGTCCTCTGTCTGCCACAAATATGCCATTATTTCACTTTTGATAAAAGTAAACATACCCCATAAACTGTACAAGATCCCTACTTTTTATGTATCTGATATATATATTTACTTTTTTTCACTTTTGAGACATTTCTAATTGGTGAATAATTATAACTAAAGGTAAAAGTAATAAGTTAAACATATGTAGGAATTTCTTGTTCTTTTTCCTCTATCATTACTGTTATCATTTGTGCGTTCAAGCTGCCAATCCCTGTAATATTGGATAAAAGGACGAATGGGACATGAGTTTCCAGAAATAGCCATCTAATGCAGTATCAACAGACACAATGTAAAAAAATGCCAAATTCATAAAAATAATTATTCTATTTTACTATATCCTCAAATACCCAACTAGTCAAATTATCAGTAATTCTGCAACAATATCTAAAAACAAATACTCAAAACTACAAATAAAATAAAATGAATTAGAATCTACAACAAAGCAATAAGGATTTATTGTTTTTCTTTTTCATATATTTACAATAAAATGTATGTGCATACTTGCATGCATTCAAATGTGTTTATGTGTTTGTGTTTTTGTCTGTGTCCATGTTTGCATTTGTATGCTTGTCTATGTGAAGGAGAAAGGAAAATGGAAAGAGGAGAGACAAGAGAGAGCAGACGAGAGAGGTGAGAGGTGAGCAGGGAAATGCTAAAAGGAAAGAAAAGACGGAAAAGTAAAGACGAAGAGGAAAAATAGGAGAAGCAAAGACGATGAGGAAAAGAGAAAAATTATGTTGCGTTAAGACACAAATACTTGATACTTGGTCAAGAAAATTATGGTTAATTTGATATAATTTATATTCATATACTCTACACAGATAATCATCCTGACAAATAAATAATTTTTTCATCCATATAAGAAAAACTATCTTTTACAGTTTCAAAGAATAATTTCTCAGGCTAAATACTTCTTACCTTCAGGAATGGATCAGAGCTTATCTGATGACTTACATATACAATATCCAAACATGATTCAATAAACTTTCTTTGCATATCAATATAGCATCTTACATTAGCTTAAGTAATTGAATATGCATACATTATCAGTCAAACGACTGAATTTTCCCATAATTTATGTTTTCTTTTTCTTTTGAGGTCATTACCTACAATTTTTCTAAAAAATATCAGTAGCTCCATATACATACTCTTCTGATAAATAAAATTTACAGTAACATCTTCCAACCATACATAAGCCTGACCCTACCCCCATTATAGGAATTACAAGCATGGAAACAAGGACCAGGTCTGTGGATGCCTGATTCCTTTTTCATCTTGTGTAATAAACACGGTAATACAAGGTTTTACTCCGCCACAGGGAGTAGGAATTATCAAACTTGAGTAAATAAACGCCAGTGCCAGGATAGGCATGAGACCCAGCATACACCTCCTCATGGCAGTCTCGTCGGTACACAGGAATTATTACTGACTGGGCTGGTCGGCCATTCTCGTGCTTGCGGCCAGCTAATCTCAACATCATCACCCTCACCTGTAAATAAGGTGCATGATCTTTCAACCTTTGTTTTTTTCCTGGGATGAACATATATACAGTATATATATAAATAAATAATAAATAAATATATACATATACATATACACATACATATACATATAAATATATATATAACATATACATATACATATACATATACATATACATATGCATATACAAATACATATACATTTTTAAGGTAGGACATTCCATTATCAAATGATAACCAAATATAAGCTGAGGATATTAGATATTAATTTTAAAAGAATAGAACATAACATTCATCAACTACCTTCAGGTTCTTCCTCTTCCTCCTCTCTTCTTCACTCTCTGAGATGTGAACAGACACTACATTACTTGTATCTTTTGTCCACTCAAAGTAGACACCAAAGCCAATATCATAGTTATCAGTGGCAAACTCCCAAAACAAGCATGTTCCATCTTCATGGGTAGGAACTCGGACCTGTAAAAAGGAATTGGGATAACTTAGCAATGGCTAACACCTAAAATCTGTGGGTGTATTTGGATTTTCGACATTCATTCAATCCAAGGGCACTCAATGGAGCATAGCCTCTCAAAAACTGGTGGGCTGGTTTCCCACACTTTATCACTGTTTATGGAATGTTGGGAGTGTGAGTAAATGATTCTGGTACTATTTCGCAAGTTTCCTCCTGTTACAAGCCCCTAAGACAACCCCAGTATTCCAAACCATTTATACCTTTTTGTTGCTCTAGGCCAATCATATCAACCCCTTTATTTGTCAAGTGAAGGAGCACTGCAAGTATAAAGAAGAATTCTCTAATGTGGTAAAGAACTTTACGCAATGATGGACATTAGGACGAGTTAATGACCACTGCGGGGGTACGCAGGGTGGCCAATCAGATTGCTGGAGGAGAGGTGCCCCCCGTGCCACCATGGAAGCCCTGCCTCTGATGATAGGAATGTTTTACTATAAATAGCCTATAATATTCTTTAATTTCATTCATAAATTTAAAAATATTGTATTACTGTACGGGGTGGAGCACATAAGATTTGCTCTCACACCTCATCACAGCCCAAAAGCAAACTATATGAATAATTGAAGAGTTACATAAGAGATCATACTAGCCCCACCTATGCTAGACTAAAAGTTCATAGAATTTCAGACATTATTACTGTACTGTGTGCTTATTATATGTACAAGTGTCTAAACCAAGTGACTTTGAATTATGACTATTTTACCCATGGCATGAATGACAGAGACCTATGAAGGGATGATCATAGATTGCAACTCCCCTTAAATTGTCTTTGCAGTGACAGTCACAGATAGATATTTAGGAGTAAAGATATACTTGTATTAAGAATGAAACCCCACTTTAGGTAGTATCAAAAGTTGTCTCAAAAAATACCTATTAACCCAGTATGAAACTCTGCTATGATATAGAAGTTACTGTGGATCTCCAGTTATGAATATAGATGCTTCTTATGTGTATATATGGTCTTAATACATTCATTATTGTATCTTCATAATTTCATTTAATCTGTTTTTTCATTTATAGTTATAAACACTGTTTAGAGATACTATGCTTCAATTTATATTCAATTTGTATTTCCATAGTCTTAGATATTATATACCTCTTTGTTTGATACTTTTACATATGTTTGGTTTTAGTTTTAATTATTTTTCTCTTTTCAATGATAAAAAATGGTCTGATCAAAGTAAATAAAAAATCATAAAATGAAAATTTAAAAAAAAAAATGAAGATAAATATACTTAGGCTAAAAAAAAAAAAAAAAATGGTGTAGGTAACCCGACCAACTGTATTTTTTGCCCAAAAAATGCTGGCTCAAAAAATGTTATCACTATATTCCTGCCTACCACAAATCTAATACAACTGGTTTTCAAAAATACCACCAAAAACACAACCCATAGTGCCACAATGGCTAGATTATGAATCCCAAAGCAGTTGCGCCACAGCAACTGTATCATTCTATTGACATTAACTGATACATGGCAATACTGCATAGGGCGAGTGTGCATCATCTCAATATCAAAATGGCAGCCCTCTGACTAAGGCTTTAAAAAATAAGCAAGATTTGTATCTTAAACTTAAACTTCAGTTATATTTTTCTATTATTATAACTAGGTCTCGGAGGCAGGGTTTAGAGTGAGGTGGTGTCCACGAACAGGTTCATTACATCACTTCTCAAAAAATAAATTTCAATAAAAAAAATCCTTACCTATTGACTGCCTCCAGAGGGAGTCTGTTACCTGAACTTTTTTTTTTTTTTTTTTTGGGGGGGGGGGGCTTATCAAAAAGCTTGGGTCTGTGTGTAATTATGAAGTAGGAAAAAATAGTATTTTCAAGGACCAATGGAACTCTATGGCACCAGTAATGTTTATCACTATGTACTGCTTCACTGCTCAATTACTATGAGACATACTAAAACAAATATCTATTTATGAGCTCCACAAAAATATCATAGATCAAAATTGGCCTTCCTCAAATTAGAATATTTTATGTTTTTTGTAGCTGAAAAGGAAGGCAAGGCTGAGTCTTTAGAGGTTAATTATAACTTGTTATGAAATGTGATTTTTAAACTCTGAGAAGAATATTTCTTTAACCCATTAACGCTGGTATATTTTGAAGCCTAAAATAAAAGATTCTGGGCGGCTACAAAATTGGCGGGTGGGCGGGCAGAGTCCAGGGCAGCCCCGCTGCTGTGTCGGAGCGCAAGCCCTGATACAGCGTCACACTGGCGGGACGCCCAGCAATTTTTATTTTACAGAGTATCTCATATGTGGGACACCTGTCGTTAGTGGGTTTATCATTTACCTAGCAAGGCTGTCTGCAAATCTATCAAATTGGTTGAAACTCATGGGATTTCTACCAGAGATAATCTTGTATGGATGTTATATACTTGGCTTCAATTATCATCTATTCATCATAAAATAAGGCACTAGTATATGGCAAGGAGTATTTTTGAAAAATAAATAATAATATATTTTGATGGGATAAACAAAACTATTGATTGGTCAAGGTTCATTAATTCCACAGTTCTGTTAGGAACACAATTATTTTTCACAGCAATTGTGGTAAGCAATACAAGTTACCACTACTTCTTTGATTTATTTGCTATGGTTTCAGCATAAAATTATCATTACCTTAAACTTATCAAAATTGGCATTCTACCAATGAGTTGATTGACATTAATGCTTTTATGTGAAAATAAACATATCTGTGGAGTTGATGACACCAATTAATTCCACATTTGCCCTTAATAAAAGACAAAGTACAATTGGAGTCATAAATGGGCTATGGATTATACACATAACTGTGTCACCCTATGGCTTACACTAACCGAATTGCAGGGTGCAGGGTGACTTTTGCAAGGGAAATAGGGTCCATTATATCACTCCATTTAATTTGACTACATGCTGACATTTCTTTACCTCTTAAAATGTTCCATTCCACTCAAATAAACTCTTCTCCAATCTGCTCTATTTCATTTCACACCCTTAATCTGTTCTACTGCACTCCATACTAAGTTGCATCACAGGGAGCCACTCCACTCCACTCCACTCCACTCCACTCTACATTCTCCTTAACACACCACTCCCTAATAAGCCACTCGCCTCCATGCCAATCATTTGTACACTAGTCTACTGTACACCATTTCCCCACATGGCAATTTAATCCACTACACTCCACTGCTTTATTCACCATTCATTTCCAATCAATCGAAAAAAAAATCATAAAAACTTACCGTTACAGTCTCTCCATGCCCAACCTTAATGACTGAATCTCCACCCTCTCGTCGAATGGATTCTTTAAAATCCTGAATATCTCGTCTTGTCCACATTGAGGCTGGCGCAACATTCTGGGATGTTTCTGGAATGGAATCCATGCAGCAAATAATAAAATTCTGCTGACAAACAAAATTTCTACAATCTACAAATATCAATTTCATCATATCAATTTTGTAATCTTGAACTTTGCTAAAGCAACTGTCCCACCCTTTAGGTATTACGGTCTTCAAAT
This sequence comes from Penaeus vannamei, assembly GCF_003789085.1. NCBI lineage: Eukaryota > Metazoa > Arthropoda > Malacostraca > Decapoda > Penaeidae > Penaeus > Penaeus vannamei. Next base: position 497,642 of record NW_020870439.1, on the reverse strand, counting down.
TCGTCATACTCACCTTCATCTTCAGAATCTTCTTCACCACCATCAGACTCATGTCCATTTTCTTCAGGTGCCGGACTTTCCTCACCGCCCTCTGTCTGACTCTCACCACCAACCTAAAATAAAAGTATCTTGGTATAAAGTATCTGTTAAAGATCACAGCCAAAAAATTTAAAGTGAAGCGTGTGCATGAATGCCCAAGAAATTTTGAAAGATCACTAATGATATAAAACATATCATTCTTCAGATCTTGCCACAGTATACTCATAGTCAAAAGATAACTTGACGTAATATTCTTCTATCTCCTATAAGTTGTGACAAACTACACACTTGACAATTTCCATCCTCTGTTTGAGGCTGTTCCTGCTGTTGTTGTTGAAGGAGGAGCTGTTGTTGGTAAACCTGCTGCATATACTGCTGATAGTGTTGATCCTGAAGCTGCCTTATCAACACTGCTTGCTACAAATATTTAAAGAAAAAACAAGGCATTACTACAGCATACTACACAAAAATCTGCAGTGTTATCTTTAAACAAGCATTAAAAAATAAACAAGATTTGCAAACAATCAAGCCTTGTCAATAATTCTAAACAAAGTAATCCTTTACAAACCTGTTCTGGGTTGCCAGGAAACTGCTGCTCAGCATATGAGCGGAACTGCTCATAGGTCTGTTGATTCAGAGCTTCTTGGATCTGTCGCCTGAAAATACATGTTTTCAAGTTACAGTCTACATACAGATTATGTCAGCATAGATTATATGTTCTCGTAAAGGTGGTGAGATGCAGTCATTTAAGACATTATTGCACTGAATATTTGCCTGATAATTTTTTTTAATATTGTATAAATAACATTCTGACCTTAGATGAAATGAACATTATGATATATTTGTATTTTGTCTTTTCTTTCACTTGTGATCATATCCTGCCTGTATCTGTCTTGTGCTGTACAATGCTTTGTGACAATATTAGTGGGAAAAAATAGTGGATCTGTCTACCATTTAGGTAAAAATGTGAACCATAAATGCAACTTAATCTGTGCTCAATTAACACTTCCATTGATTGTGATAATTTGTTTCTTTTTGCTTCCACTAAAATTTGCCTTGTGTGCAGTGTATAAAAAGAGCATGCCTTTGAAAGCAAGGAAATACCACATTATCTGAAGACCCTTCTTCTTCCTTCTTTAAGGATATTCACTAGGATAAATGCAGAATTCGATAAAGGAACAAACAGTAGCGTGAAAAAATGATTTAAAGTATCTTTTTAAGCTTTAACTCTTACTAACAGAGTAAAGAAAAATCAATTCATGTTCCAATTATCACTACCCTCATCATCCTTTGAATCTGTTCCTTGACCTCTTGTTATGATCTATCTAACATGATCTAATTCTGAAGTGACTGACTGAATTTTACAAGAAGAGATAACTATAGGATGAAAGCAGCCACTTCAAACATTGCATGATCTAAGCTATTTCATAAAGCACTGAAGAAGGACTATTATAAACTCACACATGATAACAGCCTTGACAATGGCAGCAAAAAAGCAAGAGAACTTTGAACAAAGGGAGGAGACTATGAATGCTTTTTCCATATCCCATTTCATGTATGGAATCAATCACCCCACTCTGCTTCCATTGTAACCTTCAAAATACCTTTTTTTAATACCGTTTATATTTGTTACCAATATACTACCACTACTATAGTACCTGGCAAGATGTTTCTAAAATGACAAAGATATACATACAAAGCCTATTCTGTACTTCAAATTACTATTATTTACTTTGTTTCCTCCTGCTTTTTCCTCTCCTCTTCCTCCTTTCTCCTCTCTTCCTCCTCAAGCTTTCTCTTCTCCTCCTCTTCCTTCCTTCTTTCTTCTTCTTCTCTCCTGGAACCAATGAAAAAATACAAGATGTAGCAACATACTGTTTCACAGGCTATAGCATTTCCTGCAATTCAGTAATAAGTAATATGATGTTCATGATGTATGCAATCACCTACACTTTAGCCCACTGCTGCCAGGTAATCACACTGTCGACTGTATTTTTTTTATAAACTTTGTTTGCACATAGATGGTTCCACAAGTGCTCAGCCATGCTATTTATATCAATGTTACTATTATTATCACTGATATTATGATTTTCCTTATCATTGCTAATACCAATAGCAGTAAAAAATAATTATAAATCTTTCAGGTGAGACTGGCAGGAACAATAATCAACTCATTGGGGATGACGTACTTGTGGAGCCACTCTATGTAAAAACAATGAGTAAACTAAAAATCACAGCATCAAAGATTAATATTACGAGGCTATCTAACACTAAAAAATTCATAAACTCTAATAAACCTTACTTATTCACCAATCACAAATTAATCAACAAGATCACCTCACGCTGTTGTATCCTCTATCACTATATCACTGTATTACTCCTTCACTCTGTCACTCCGTCACTCCGTCACTCAGTCACTCAGTCACTCCGCCACACAGTCACAATCACACAATCACTCTATCACTCTATCACTCTATCACTCTATCACTCTATCACTCTATCACTCTATCACCCTTTCACCCTTTCACCCTTTCACCCTTTCATTGCTTTCAACGCTTTCAACTTTCAACGCTTTCAAAATCATCCTTGCATCCTCTAAACCTCTCACTCTCTCACTGTCTCTTGCTCTCTCACTCCCTCGCTCTACATTCTTTACGTACGCTAATCTCTCCTTCTCTAATTTGTCTGCCCAGAGTGCTTCAACATAGGGACGGAAGGTTGGAACAAGATCGGTCAGCTTGTTTACAAACTGCTCCATGGCCACCTCTCGGCCCATTGACCCCAGCGTCTGCCATGCTAGCCTGTAAGATAAATTTAATACTGAAGTTTTCATTACAGTGTTCTAATCTTTTTTATCTCATATCCTAGTACATTTTTCATTTTAGCAAAGTTTGTGGTATATTAGCATAATCTAATTTACTAAACAGAATTATCAACTTTAATCTAGACTCATGTTTGTTTGATCTTAATCATGAAATGATATACATGAGCTAAAATTATATCTAAACACCTGAATAGATTGGCATTGAATACTCCAAAAATAATTATCAAAAGGCTTATTCAAATCAACCCCTATGCAGAAAATCTTTTCCTCCATTAACATACCTTCTATCTTTTCCAACAACATCCAGCACTCCAACTGGTGGTGAAGAAACGGGATCATATGGGCCATGCGTCACCTGCTGTGTGAGAGCAACTAAAGAACACTTCTCAGCATATCCAAGATGTACAGCTTTTCCTTCCTTATCTGTAATGAGACAGAATTAAAATTAACGTGAAACCCATAATGTTTTTTGAAGGTCAAATGTTAATTATAATTGATTAAAGAAACAAATTTTCAATTTCTATTTCTTACTGTATATCTCACAAGCTATGATCACTTGCGAATATGCATTATCAAGGAACATGAAAGTTGCTATAGTATTAGTACTATATACTCATACCTAATTCATACTTTTTCAATGAAAAATTAATATACATATATACACATTTGGAAGCAAATCAATAGACATTTCTTCCCTACATCAGCAAGTACAGTGCCTTGTAAAAGTGAGCTTATTTGAAGACCTATGCCTTTTTTTTCCGTTACAATCAAGGTGTCACATGACGCGCCACAACACCCAAAAGCTGTCTCATAATCGGAGGCAAGGTATGTGGCTAAGCTCCTCCCACATCTGTGACATAATGGGAATGACCACACTTGACAGCTAGCTGTATTACTGTGCTAGTCACCTTTTCAACTGGTACCTCGTAGTTTGGAATATAATATCTCCTAAATGGTATCTGATATCTTATGGTGAGTCGTGCTGTGTTCTAGTTATCCAATAAAAGTACTAATATGCATGAAAATAACTGAGGTAGGAGCAATGCATCTAACAACTTGATAAATTTTTACCACCTGCTCGATTCCTGTCACGTGAAAGGTGTCGCTTTTGCTGTAACCACTGGAAGAGTTATATAGCGACCACAAAATATTACAGTACCATATATGAGATTACAAAGCTATTTCAATAGAAACACAAATACTGTACTTGATTACATTGATGAAAATATTATCAAATAAATACTCTTTTGCCATAGAATGTTTCTTGCTTTATATTTACTCTTGTGGGGTTAAAACTGTAATGATAAAATATATTTCAAATGAAAATTACATATAAAACAGCATAAAAAGCCTGAAGTTAATTCTTGACTCTAGGATTTTTTACTCTGTATCATACAGCCATCTAAATCCATACCTACATGAACACCAAACTCCTTGGCTTAACTAATACCACCTAGCTGTACCAAGCAATGATACCATCCATAGGTGTAATACTAAATCTGCACAATCTAAAAAGACATGGCAGTAACAAAAGATCAATGCAAGAACTTTATATTGTCATAGAGCAATTCTTTCAGTATCTTGAGGTAGAGCACATTATATCAGCAAATTGCAAACAAAAGACAAAAAAAACTAATGTTACATTATGATTAGTCTTTATGTTTTTCTAATGGATCTATACTGTAAAAACAATCACTTGGATGCCCCTTGGATTACGATAGACCTTAGAAAGAGATACAAATGAGAATGAATATCTTCTTCATATATACATGTATTTCTGATGAAGGTATGACTGTACTGTGAAGATAATCATTCTCATTTATACCTCTTTCTACATTTGTTGCAATGAACACTGCTCATGGTAAACATTAATCATAAAAGAGAAAAGATGAAATGATAAGCTGAGAATTTTTGAACCAGAAAGAAAAAGTATAGAAGCAGTTACCAAATTGTTACAAGTCTGAGTTCAGGATTTCTATAAAGTATCCATGTAATGAAGATGCCTAACATTTACCGTAAGACACCAAATCCATCACTGATTTAAACAAAAAAAGGAAATATTTATATAATACAAGAAAACAACTAAGAGCAAAGTACTGGTTAACAATTTCACCATATATGGTCTTTCAATAAATGTACAAATTATGAGAACAAATGTGAAGAAAAAGTAATAAGCATGCTGAAAAAAAGTCATCAGCTGCAAAGAATTTGAACATATCAAGTATTCAAGACCTGAAAGGCATATGTAAGGTAGTTGGCAGAATAAATTCACTGTTGAGTCGCATTATATGAATTTTACCTTATATGTACATGATCTGCATGATTTTGCAACAGCTTATCATAAGTCATGAATCAAGAGGATACCTAGGATTTTATCAATTATTTTCAATAAATAACACTTTTTTTTGAAAGAATGCAAACTAAGGTGCAGGATGATGTACCAAGTAATATAGAGCCAGTTCTATTCTGCCACAACCTTAACTCAACCTATTCCAGTACTCATTAGACTGTTTGAGTCAACTGGAAGGAGGCTGGCTAGGCATTAACCTGGGCTTTACAACTGCAATTTATCGCTAAACATAAAAGAAAAGTCAAATCTAGTACTACAGATTCAAACTTATATATAGACATTTCTTGTGAGCTATGCAAGAGGGCACATACTGCAAGGCTGCCAGTTATGTGTAAAGACTACATTATTGAAAGATAAAAATGCTTAGTGAAACAATGTCTTGTCCTTATTTACATTTTGTTGATAAGTGATAGCAGAGACCTCTGCCTACTTAAATGACTTGCTCATCTCCAGGAGAGACGAACATTTGAGAATCATCATGAGTCATAGGCATGTGTTTCTGTACCAGAAGGAAGGATGTCAATAAAATACAGTCAGATGATATAAGAGATCAAATTTTAAAAATTATGTTACATCAGCTCATAAGATAGCAAAATCAATGTCATATATATATCTAGGTAAAAGTTGCTGATTACTATATTATTTACCACTAAAGTAATCAATATTATCATCAAATACAAACAGACTTATACATACAAGCCAAAAGACCTAATCTTCCTCTTTCTTGACTTCACACGAAGCATAGAGAAAATTTGCAAGTATCATTTGGAATATTAAAATAATACAGTAAGAAACTGGATTTTCTTTCAATTTCAATTTAGCTATTGCCTTTCATGTCATTTCTAGCTATTGCTGGATAAACAGAAATTGGTTTATGTTCTCTATCTACATTATAATCACCATCGCTTAAACATGTGATTCTTATCCTAGGAAGCACAGGCCTACACTTAGGGAAGGAGAGAGCAATCTTATCAAAGGTGTATAAATCAATCAATCAATCAATAGCACTGACACCAGTGGGGGTGCATAGCCGGATCCACCATTTGCTTCCAGTCAGAGAGTTCCTCATGGCAAGCCTCCAGACAGGTCCTCAGCCCATCTCTAACTCCTCATGGCAGGTCTGGTCAATCTGTCCAAGCCACGACTTCCTAGGCCATCTCGTGGGCCTCCTTCACCAAGGTTTGTAACAGGAAGAGATGACCTGATGGGCAGGATTGTTCATAGGGAAACAAGATTGGTCCCCATATAGCCTGAGTTGGGGTCCTGCATTGTGCAAGAAACAGGTCCTATGCCAGTCTCACAGTATAAAATTGGTTGGGGACATGGTCCTACCAACTGTACCCGTGATCAGCAAAAGGACCTGTAACAAATGGCATTAAGATGTGACTCCAAGGCACTAGATCGTGTCCAGATTTCACTTCCATAAAGCAGAACTGGCAGTATCAGGGCCTTGAAGACACATACCTTGGTCCTTCTGCAGAGGTATCAGCAAATATTAATACTCTTGTCGACTGAGTTTATGACACCTGCTATCAGGCCAATCTGTTGGCTGACTTCATGGTCTGACAGTCCAGAGTCATGAACTTTATATCAAGGTGTGTAAAGTTCCTGTGGCTTCAATATTCTCACCACATGCATACACCACGCGCAGGACCGGCCCAGAATCCATCCACGCACCAGCTGCGGCCCGCAATGTATTCAAGTGCGAGCTCTGATCCAACATCACATTGGCAGGATGCCCGGCAATGTTTATTTTTCCGGTTGTCTCATATATGGGACACCAATCGTAAATGGGTTAATCTTGGTTTTGGTCCACACACTGTAACCCTAAAGGCTTTGACTCATTCTTAAATGCATCAAGAGCCAAAACCAGGATTCCTAGAGACTCAGAGAGGATAGAAAAAAACTCAAGGTCCGTGATCCTGATATTGCCCAGTGTAGCTCACAGTGGCTCTGGAAAGTAGCCTACCTATTATCCAGTCTAGGCTTATGTTGAAAACTGTTGGTGCAAGAACACAACTTCACCTCACTCCTTAATTAACATGGTTTAATTGATTGATTGATTGATTGATTGATTAGTGAAAATCACACCTATTACTACAACAGCATGGTCATATGGCGCCAAATTATTAATTACAAATGTAAATCAAAGATAATGAAAAGAATTATAATAAATAAATAAAAAATAAAAACTTTAGTTAAAATAGTAAAATAATTAATTTAATTACATTTAATGAGAATACCAGCTTCCCTCATAAAAAACAGAACCTCATGTCCAGACGTTAGGCATCTTTCTCCCAGGATTAGAAAGAAGTGGAAGGTACCATTCTGTCTCCAGCAGTTGGACAGATGCCTTTCTCGAAGAGAGATGGAAGACTGGAGCACTCGACCAGCAAGTGGCACAAAGTCAGGGGGACTCGGCAGTCTTCACAAACAGTTCAACATCTTTGGACATTCGTGGGTTAGTCAGGTATGAAAAAGTTAGGCAAAATATAATCCTTTACTGCAACATTCTATGGGGGAACTTCCATGGAATCCATGTCTTCTCTATTCTTCAGGATCAGATATTTTTCCTCTTGCTTTTCTGTCTGGTTAGTTGATGGCACTAAACACAACATATGTGACATCACACCCCATCTATTGTCAGACATTAGAAATGTGGCAGAGTTTTTCATGTTTCCTTCCTTTCCATATGAGTGATTGTTGCTACATTTCTTAAGTATAATCTGACTATGTGTTTGAAGAACACCTTTGTCTTCTGCACCTTTATATGATCTTCCCTAATAAAAGTAGAGCCTTGTGAATAAGCCTACTTTCCAGTTTGAAATGTATATATTTGTTGAGTTTCCAGAGTGGATGCAATACCCCCACTTAGAGGTGATTGCAGTCCTCCACAAAATATTATTATATGAATATTCTCATATGTTCTAGTACATAAAATAATCTGCTTCATTAATTTATCAGAATATCTTTACGTAACTGATAGCGCCGATTTTGGTATTGATGAATTCCTTATACGCTCTATTAACTAAAATATTGATATTATGCTGTTGAACCCCCCATTAGCGACAATATTGTCCCCAATAGCAAAGGGAGAGCATGAAAGGTACCAAGGAAACTGCAGGGTAAAATATAAATAATATACATAGAATGAGCTACTACATTGTTTATTACACAGGGTTGTGCCCCCTGTACCCTGCTCCTAGGGAGCTACTGTCCCTAACCGCCACAAAGGAAGACAAAGTATCCTCCACATATTCACAGCTGGGCAAAGCATACGACTGACATGCACAAGCAACCGATGCAGAATCAGTCCTGCACTCTGTCCTGCCATACATAAATGGGGAATTATGTATTTTCATGGGAGGGGGTTGGGGGGGATTGCAGCACAGTAAGGCATTATCTTCTTCATGTTATTGTATCACTGTTAGTTTATCTGTTATCACAGGTAAGAGTGTGGGGGTTCACGAATTCTCTGGCATAATTGCAACATATATGTACTAGAGGACAAGCGGAATCCACCAATACCAAAATCATCGCAATAGGTTATGCAAGGGTATTGTGAAAAATTACCTTTGCTTAATATTTCATACTGCAAATACCCTGTTAAATTTCATGATTTCCCCCACTATCAGGGCCCAGATTCAGGAGTACTGTGGAAGGTTTCAACACAATACCACCACCATAAATGAATAGCATAGAATGAGAGGAATCACATGATTCATGACAACACTGTCTGAAATATCTACCTTAAATAAGAATTGTCCATAACTACTCTGGAAATACTATTGAAACTTAATCTCACAACCCAAGCTTTAGTATTTACAGATATAAGAAGACAATACTATCCTTTGTAATAATATTTGAAGTTTGTGATATGTCAACAAATTTAGAGGGAAATGGACACTGCTACCTTATAAAGCATAAAAAATAAGTCATATACAATATAGGTATAGTTGCTCTAGCCTCAAATTTACTGCAAACCAATGAAAATATCCACTGTATATCACCACTCAGAGCCTAAGTCCACAACATCCTCACACAGCCAGAGTTCTTAATGTCTATTTTCCATAAGTTGGCTTGCCCTGCCTGTCCAGGGAATAAATTGAAGGTAGGAAAGGTTAGGTTTGGCTTTTTGGATTTGCATGATACCCTGGTTTCGGGACCTAGTCTCTGAAGGGTGCGTCGCTCTCAGTAACAAATACCATGTCTACAATTAAGGAGAATCTTGCTGAATTGATCCAAATTGGGAACACAATCAGCTGTAAAAAAAAATGATGCAAGACCCATTTCTCAATTCCTTTGTAACGTTTCTGGATTTATCAATTCTACAGTACTGTTGGACACTATCCACATAAACGGGGATCTCGTCCTCTCTCTCGTTATAATAAACACATTACGAAAACCAGCAAGCGAAAATGATAACCATCTACAACAAAAGGTTCATTGACTCGCCTTTATAAAATTTGAGAGCGATCCGGTACAAGTCTTGCAAGCCGAATCCCCAGTGCACTTCCACTCCATTCTGAAGGGCTTCCACCTTGCGGTCATCCTCGT
>NW_020870439.1:477872-480372 GCF_003789085.1 Penaeus vannamei | reverse complement strand
ACAGTAACAAGTCAATATTTTCAGAACTGTCGAACCACATCTTGCTCTGTGGACATCCTGTCCCTTCTAATTACTGTTCCCAATTCCTCTCCAGCATACTGGACCTTCTACGGCTACAACCACGACTGCGACTGCTGCTCCGGCGAGCGAGACGCCTGGTGGGAGTTCGTCGTCGTCAAGGTAACGGCAGAGTGTTTGCCTCGCCTCTCGAGATTTTCCTTTTAATCTTATTGCTGGGATTATCTCAGAGTTGTTCACTCACTACGCCATCCAATAAAGCTGAAAGCGAGGCGGCGAGACCTTAGGGTTAGCAAAACGTATTTTCGAAAGCCTCTCGAGAAAGTTGCCCAAGCACTGACCCGCGCCCTGCGACCCCCAGGTCCGTGACTGGGACCTGCAGCCGCACATGCACGAGGTCATGTTCGGCCAGAAGAAGGGCTGGTACACGAGAATCCCAGGTCACTACGAGGTCCACGACACCACGCACCCCGTGGCCTACGTCGGCAAGACCTCCCACGGGACCTACCACGACGACGGAGGCACCGGCACCTGCTGCTACTTCGAGGACTTCAGGAACCCGGGTTCGTTGATGCGTTGGAAGTTCTGACTCCACACGCTTGTGGTGCTTCTTTTTTATTTTAACGAGCTGTAAGAAACATAGTTTCTTATTCGTGCTCGTGTATAGTCTTGGCCCACTTGATAACCATTTATAAGAAAATAAACAAAACAGCACCATTTTTATATGAGAAAAAGCGAAAGGTACCACCTTCGTATGCATAAAGACAAACAATGAGAAATATCTGAATATATTCAAAAAAGCAAAACACTTAAATGAAACTTTAACTTCCTTGAGCAAGGTCCTCGTTAATCGTCCTCTGGCCCTTCTGTAGGTAGATAGACATGAGCATGAAGACGTGGCTGAACCTGGTGGAGCTGAAGCAGGCGGGCGGCGAGGGCTGGATGGAAGACGCCGACCGACGTGTGGAACGGCCTCCTCGCGCCCACCTTCAGGAGCGACTGGGACCTCTGCTCCCTCGTCGGCTGCACGGGGTCCTCTCTCCAGGTAATAATTTGGTTTATAAATAATATTTGCGACTGAGAAACACTTTAGGATTCTGGTGCTCATGGTTCCTACACAACCGCCAAGACAATACAGACAGGCCGCAAACTTTAACATATAGGGAAACTTTTGAAATAAACTTTTGACAGTGATCATGGAATGTTAAGAAATGAAGAACTGAAATTCACTTGAGGCGTTTTTTTTTAAGGAGGCAGCTTCTTTTATAAGACTATTAAATAGCCAGATATTCTTTGAAGTCCCCTACTACTTCCGACGTGTTAAATGAACTGAAATATACGTTTTTGAAATCATCTTGATGAGATTTTTCGAACGTAGTGCGATTCTCTATTTGTCTAAAACAAGATTTATTATGCAATTACCTTCATTTCTTTACTATTAATCATCTTGTGTCAGAATTACGTCAGAAATACCATAGAGTACTGAATACCTCGAGAGTCGTGGATTCATCCAAAACATAAGACAGAAAAAGTAGTAAACAAGAGATTCCAACCCCTTACCTGGTCTTCGATCCCCCACAGCTGTGCGGGACGTCGGGTGCCACAAGAGCGACATCGGCGACGACCCATTCTAAGGGCCTCGAGAGGTTCACGGAGAAGGCGGAACCAGCGGGGATTTGCAGCGGTCGATCGTGAGAGTGAAATAAAGAATGGGAATTATCTGCCGCTTTTCTTTTGTTCATTCGTGAATTCTTTACCATGGTTTAAAAATGTATTCTTGTTCGATAATAAAATGCGTTTACATACACATACACACATACATACATGCACTCATCCATACATACATACATACATACATACATACATACATACATACATACATACATACATACATAATACATACACACACACACACACACACACACACACACACACACACACACACACACACACACACACACACACACACACATATATTATATATATATATATATATATATATAAATATATATATAATATATATATATATATATATATATATTATTATATATAATATATATATATATATATATATATAAAGATGGAAACAATGCACTACCGCATTGTGAGTGGTGGAGGAATGGATAGAGCAGTCGCTTCACGATCTGGCGGCGCGGGATCGATCCCGAAACATTATATATATATATTAATATATATATATGTATATAATATATATATATATATAATATATATGTATATATATACTATATGTATATATGTGTATATATATATATATATATATATATATATATATATATATATATACGTATGTATGTATATATAAATACATACATATACATATATATATACATTATATATATATATATATATATATATATATATATATGTATGTATATATGAATATATTTATATTTGTGTGTACGTATATATGTATATACATATATACATATTTATATTTCACATACATAATGTGTGCGTAAAT
>NW_020870439.1:459768-477496 GCF_003789085.1 Penaeus vannamei | reverse complement strand
ATATCTTCATATCACATATCACATATCTCTATATCTCATAATCTCATATCTCAATATCTCATATCTCATATCTCATATCTCATATCTCATATCTCATCTCTCATATCTCATATCTCATAATCTCATATCTCATCTTATCTCATATCTCATATCTCATATCTCATATCTCATATCTCATATCTCATATCATATCTCATATCTCATATCTCATATCTCATATCTCATATCTCATATCTCATATCTCATATCTCATATCTCAATCACACATCACACATCACACATCACACATCCACATCACACATATCACATATCACATATCACATATCACATATCATATCACATATCACATATCACATATCACATATCACATATCACATATCACATATCACATATCACATATCACATATCACATATCTCATATCTCATATCTCATATCAATATCACATATCACATATCACATATCACATATCACATATCACATATCACATCACATAATCACATCTCATATCTCATATCTCATATCTCATAGCACATACCTCATAGCACATACCTCATACCTCATACCACATACCTCATATCTCATATCTCATATCTCATATCTATCTCATCACATATCACATATCACATATCACATATCACATATCACATATCACATATCACATATCACATATCACATATCACATACACATATCACATATCACATATCCATATCATATCTCATATCTCATATCTCATATCACATATCTCATATCTCATATGTGAATATCTCATATGTGATATCTCATATGTGATATCTCATATGTGATATCTCATATGTGATATCATATGTGCTCATATGTGATATCGTGATATCTCATATGTGATATCTCATATGTGATATCTCATATGTGATATCTCATATATGATATCTCATATGTGATATCTCAAATGTGATATCTCATATGTGATATCTCATATGTGATATCTCAATCTCAAATCTCAATCTCAAATCTCAAATCTCAAATCTCAAATCTCAAATCTCAAAAATCTCAAATCTCTCAAAATCTCAATCTCAAATCTCAAATCTCAAATCTCAACACGCACAGCACACCACACCACACCACACCACACCACTCCACACCACTCCACACCACTCCACACCACTCCACACCACTCCACACCACTCCACACCACCCACACCACTCCAACCACTCCACACCACCACACCACTCCACACCACTCCACACCACTCCACACCACTCCACACCACTCCACACCACTCCACACCACTCCACACCACTCCACACCACTCCACACCACTCCACCCACACACCAACCACACCACTCCACACCACACACCACATTACATCACATATATTGTATATAATGTCATATATCATATCATATAATGTAATATAATATAATGTAATATAATATCATAAAATAATATATATTATATTATATTATATAACAATATATATATATATATACATATATATATATATATATGTGTATACATTCATATACATACATGCATATATACATACATGCATGGATACATACATACAGAGGGACACACAGATATATAAAAAATAATTCACACATACATACATGTATACATACATATGCATATATATATTTGTAATTACTTAGACTGTAGATACATATACCAATGGCAGAAACACTGAATTCAAAACTGAGTAACTGAATAATCCTATTGGTGTATATTGATTTTTTCTGCCACTGCATCAGAAGTAGTTCATCACATTTATTTATACTTATATATGAATCATGCTTAGATAAAAAACAAACTCAAACAGGTTCACTGAATAAACCTATATGTATAATAGGATTTTTTTATCATTAAATCAGTATGTTTTCTGCTCTATGTATACTTATGTATAAAATGTGAAAGGTAAAAATATTTACTTCTTACAAGTCCGAATATTTATTCAGTATGAATATAAAGCTCTCCGTCTACATCATCCATAGTCTACACCAAAATGTGGTCTGTCCATTGCCTTGACACATTTATGCAAAGTCAGTGATATACTGTACACTTTAAACTATCAATTAACTGATGAAGAATATAGGCCAAAGACACGGAATGCTCTTTTGCTATTTCTTTGATAAAAATAGCTTGATACATTTCTCTATTAGTGAAAGTTTACACACAAAATTATCAAGCCACAAAAGCTATTACACACACAGAAGAGATGAACTGAAATAAAACAATGTTTAGCAAGTCACAAGAACAAATGCAGTTTATTCTTCATCATCAGATCAACGAGTTATAATGATGAACACTTGACGTAAGTAATGTAGCATACCAACTAATATCTTGTACAAATATTCAACACACTCAAACTAAATCAAAGAGGATGTGCAGGCTGAAAACACGAGTAAATGCATAATTTTTTTCAACAACAAAATGCATCAGATCAAAAATATTTACTTTTGAGAATCATTCGCATTATGAGATTTTACACAACACAACAAAAAACCTAGAGCAATAATGCCATCCATAATCACACCCAGTTAAAACACTGCTAAAGCTGTTGCACTCTGTTTACTGACCTTATTGTATTCTTGACTTAGTATGGGTATTTTCCCTAACAATGCTGCCACACTATGTGCATACCAACCATGAGCACCAAGGATATAGTGATATGAAGCATTTTCTGGCAAAATTACAAAACAAGATCCATAACTAAAATATGAAAATTAGTATTACTATTTCTTTGTTTCTTCCATATCACTTATGTACATCCTCCACAAGGATGTCTTTAATTCAATGTAAAAGCAATACAACAATCAATTTCTACTTACAGGTTCTTTCTGTTTTTTTTTTGTTTTTTTTCTACTTGCAAAATCTGTACTCAACACAAATCAAAACTGGATGCAGTTATCTGGCACCTACTAGGAATTCACAAATTAAAGGGCTTATTTTGTTAATACTGTAATGACATTGTTTCTTGGAAGCACTTGTCTTTCATTTGTGCAATCTACAGGGAACAGGGGGAAAAAATGTTGATATTTGTTCTTTTACTTGTTTATGTCATGGATCTATTTGGAAACTGAAGTGCAGATAAACAACAAAGTGCAGCTCAAGTTTTCTTCTTTTTTTCAGGCCATTCCCTGTACAGTCCATCAAATGTGTTTTTTTTTCTAGATTTTCAATGAGTCAATAAGATATTGAAATAAATAAAATTTCATAGAACCCTATCACGTTCAAAGGAAATATTGCTACAATAAAAAGGCCAAATCAATTAAGTCTTGAGTTACAATAGACTCCTCAGCAGGCTAAAAAAAAAAAAAAAATAGATGATCAGTGTCGGTTTGATCATCATATGAGGTGTTAAATCCAATTCAAAATGTTATGATTTATTGTTACTTTCTTGGTGTTCCATTTCATCTTTGTACAAACCTTATTGTGTTTGTGTTCTATTCTATTGCATTAAATTTAGTATGAGGCCTATAAGTATGCAAGTTCATGAAATTACTATATCTTTACTTTTCCTTAATATTTAAGAAAAATTGGAAGTTAGCAATTCTAAAAATCAACAGATCAGTGGAACATCTAAAATTGATACTGGTAGCATCCCTTGCATATCTTCCTTACAATTAATAAAACATTGAGTTTGATTACTGTAATTATTACATTGTACACCTTTCCATTAAAAATTATGCCTAATAATCATTTTGTGCTTTTCTCTTTCCTCAAGGTTAAAAAAGAACAAATCAATACTACCAATATTCACAAATGAATTAAAGTGTTTTAGTAACATGAAGGCAAAGGGAAAAAATATAGAAAAATCCGTAAACGTAAACATGCACCGCAACTTAAATTCCTATTTATTCCACAATCATGAACATAAAAAAATATCATGAATGGTACGTCCTCTGTCTGCCACAAATATGCCATTATTTCACTTTTGATAAAAGTAAAACATACCCCATAAACTGTACAAGATCCCTACTTTTTATGTATCTGATATATATATTTACTTTTTTTCACTTTTGAGCATTTCTAATTGGTGAATAATTATAACTAAAGGTAAAAGTAATAAAGTTAAACATATGTAGGAATTTCTTGTTCTTTTTCCTCTATCATTACTGTTATCATTTGTGCGTTCAAGCTGCCAAATCCCTAATATTGGATAAAAGGACGAATGGACATGAGTTTCCAGAAATAGCCATCTAATGCAGTATCAACAGACACAATGTAAAAAAATGCCAAATTCATAAAAATAATTATTCTATTTTACTATATCCTCAAATACCCAACTAGTCAAATTATCAGTAATTCTGCAACAATATCTAAAAACACAATACTCAAAACTACAAATAAAATAAAATGAATTAGAATCTACAACAAAGCAATAAGGATTTATTGTTTTTCTTTTTCATATATTTACAATAAAATGTATGTGCATACTTGCATGCATTCAAATGTGTTTATGTGTTTGTGTTTTTGTCTGTGTCCATGTTTGCATTTGTATGCTTGTCTATGTGAAGGGAGAAAGGAAAATGGAAAGAGGAGAGACAAGAGAGAGCAGACGAGAGAGGTGAGAGGTGAGCAGGGAAATGCTAAAAGGAAAGAAAAGACGGAAAAGTAAAGACGAAGAGGAAAAATAGGAGAAGCAAAGACGATGAGGAAAAGAGAAAAATTATGTTGCGTTAAGACACAAATACTTGATACTTGGTCAAGAAAATTATGGTTAATTTGATATAATTTATATTCATATACTCTACACAGATAATCATCCTGACAAATAAATAATTTTTTCATCCATATAAGAAAAACTATCTTTTACAGTTTCAAAGAATAATTTCTCAGGCTAAATACTTCTTACCTTCAGGAATGGATCAGAGCTTATCTGATGACTTACATATACAATATCCAAACATGATTCAATAAACTTTCTTTGCATATCAATATAGCATCTTACATTAGCTTAAGTAATTGAATATGCATACATTATCAGTCAAACAACTGAATTTTCCCATAATTTATGTTTTCTTTTTCTTTTGAGGTCATTACCTACAATTTTTCTAAAAAATATCAGTAGCTCCATATACATACTCTTCTGATAAATAAAATTTACA
This sequence comes from Penaeus vannamei, assembly GCF_003789085.1. Lineage (NCBI taxonomy): Eukaryota > Metazoa > Arthropoda > Malacostraca > Decapoda > Penaeidae > Penaeus > Penaeus vannamei. The sequence goes on along the minus strand of NW_020870439.1, from coordinate 472,408 downwards.
GTAACATCTTCCAACCATACATAAGCCTGACCCTACCCCCATTATAGGAATTACAAGCATGGAAACAAGGACCAGGTCTGTGGATGCCTGATTCCTTTTTCATCTTGTGTAATAAACACGGTAATACAAGGTTTTACTCCGCCACAGGGAGTAGGAATTATCAAACTTGAGTAAATAAACGCCAGTGCCAGGATAGGCATGAGACCCAGCATACACCTCCTCATGGCAGTCTCGTCGGTACACAGGAATTATTACTGACTGGGCTGGTCGGCCATTCTCGTGCTTGCGGCCAGCTAACCTCTCAACATCATCACCCTCACCTGTAAATAAGGTGCATGATCTTTCAACCTTTGTTTTTTTCCTGGGATGAACATATATACAGTATATATAATATAATAATAAATAAATATATATATACATATACATATAAATATATATATACATATACATATACATATACATATACATATACATATGCATAGACAAATACATATACATTTTTAAGGTAGGACATTCCATTATCAAATGATAACCAAATATAAGCTGAGGATATTAGATATTAATTTTAAAAGAATAGAACATAACATTCATCAACTACCTTCAGGTTCTTCCTCTTCCTCCTCTTCTTCACTCTCTGAGATGTGAACAGACACTACATTACTTGTATCTTTTGTCCACTCAAAGTAGACACCAAAGCCAATATCATAGTTATCAGTGGCAAACTCCCAAAACAAGCATGTTCCATCTTCATGGGTAGGAACTCGGACCTGTAAAAAGGAATTGGGATAACTTAGCAATGGCTAACATCTAAAATCTGTGGGTGTATTTGGATTTTCGACATTCATTCAATCCAAGGGCACTCAATGGAGCATAGCCTCTCAAAAACTGGTGGGCTGGTTTCCCACACTTTATCACTGTTTATGGAATGTTGGGAGTGTGAGTAAATTATTCTGGTACTATTTCGCAAGTTTCCTCCTGTTACAAGCCCCTAAAACAACCCCAGTATTCCAAACCATTTATACCTTTTTGTTGCTCTAGGCCAATCATATCAACCCCTTTATTTGTCAAGTGAAGGAGCACTGCAAGTATAAAGAAGAATTCTCTAATGTGGTAAAGAACTTTACGCAATGATGGACATTAGAACGAATTAATGACCACTGCGGGGGTACGCAGGGTGGCCAATCAGATTGCTGGAGGAGAGGTGCCCCCCGTGCCACCATGGAAGCCCTGCCTCTGATGATAGGAATGTTTTACTATAAATAGCCTATAATATTCTTTAATTTATTCATATATTTAATATTGTATTACTGTACGGGGTGGAGCACATAAGATTTGCTCTCACACCTCATCACAGCCCAAAAGCAAACTATATGAATAATTGAAGAGTTACACAAGAGATCATACTAGCCCCACCTATGCTAGACTAAAGGTTCTTAGAATTTCAGACATTATTACTGTACTGTGTGCTTATTATATGTACAAGTGTCTAAACCAAGTGACTTTGAATTATGACTATTTTACCCATGGCATGAATGACAGAGACCTATGAAGGGATGATCATAGATTGCAACTCCCCTCAATTGTCTTTGCAGTGACAGTCACAGATAGATATTTAGGAGTAAAGATATACTTGTATTAAGAATGAAACCCCACTTTAGGTAGTATCAAAAGTTGTCTCAAAAAATACCTATTAACCCAGTATGAAACTCTGCTATGATATAGAAGTTACTGTGGATCTCCAGTTATGAATATAGATGCTTCTTATGTGTATATATGGTCTTAATACATTCATTATTGTATCTTCATAATTTCATTTAATCTGTTTTTTCATTTATAGTTATAAACACTGTTTAGAGATACTATGCTTCAATTTATATTCAATTTGTATTTCCATAGTCTTAGATATTATATACCTCTTTGTTTGATACTTTTACATATGTTTGGTTTTAGTTTTAATTATTTTTCTCTTTTCAATGATAAAAAATGGTCTGATCAAAGTAAATAAAAAATCATAAAATGAAAATTAAAAAAAAAAATGAAGATAAATATACTTAGGCTAAAAAAAAAAAAAAAAATGATGTAGGTAACCCGACCAACTGTATTTTTTGCCCAAAAAAATGCTGGCTCAAAAAATGTTATCACTATATTCCTGCCTACCACAAATCTAATACAACTGGTTTTCAAAAATACCACCAAAAACACAACCCATAGTGCCACAATGGCTAGATTATGAATCCCAAAGCAGTTGCGCCACAGCAACTGTATCATTCTATTGACATTAACTGATACATGGCAATACTGCATAGGGCGAGTGTGCATCATCTCAATATCAAAATGGCAGCCCTCTGACTAAGGCTTTAAAAAATAAGCAAGATTTGTATCTTAAACTTAAACTTCAGTTATATTTTTCTATTATTATAACTAGGTCTCGGAGGCAGGGTTTAGAGTGAGGTGGTGTCCACGAACAGGTTCATTACATCACTTCTCAAAAAATAAATTTCCAATAAAAAAAATCCTTACCTATTGACTCGCCTCCAGAGGGAGTCTGTTACCTGAACTTTTTTTTTTTTTTTTTTTTGGGGGGGGGCTTATCAAAAAGCTTGGGTCTGTGTGTAATTATGAAGTAGGAAAAAATAGTATTTTCAAGGACCAATGGAACTCTATGGCACCAGTAATGTTTATCACTATGTACTGCTTCACTGCTCAATTACTATGAGACATACTAAAACAAAATATCTATTTATGAGCTCCACAAAAATATCATAGATCAAAATTGGCCTTCCTCAAATTAGAATATTTTATGTTTTTTGTAGCTGAAAAGGAAGGCAAGGCTGAGTCTTTAGAGGTTAATTATAACTTGTTATGAAATATGATTTTTAAACTCTGAGAAGAATACTTCTTTAACCCATTAACGCTGGTATATTTTGAAGCCTAAAATAAAAGATTCTGGGCGGCTACAAAATTGGCGGGTGGGCGGGCAGAGTCCAGGGCAGCCCCGCGCTGTGTCGGAGCGCAAGCCCTGATACAGCGTCACACTGGCGGGACGCCCAGCAATTTTTATTTTACAGAGTATCTCATATGTGGGACACCTGTCGTTAGTGGGTTTATCATTTACCTAGCAAGGCTGTCTGCAAATCTATCAAATTGGTTGAAACTCATGGGATTTCTACCAGAGATAATCTTGTATGGATGTTATATACTTGGCTTCAATTATCATCTATTCATCATAAAATAAGGCACTAGTATATGGCAAGGAGTATTTTTGAAAAATAAATAATAATATATTTTGATGGGATAAACAAAACTATTGATTGGTCAAGGTTCATTAATTCCACAGTTCTGTTAGGAACACAATTATTTTTCACAGCAATTATGGTAAGCAATACAAGCTACCACTACTTCTTGATTTATTTGCTATGGTTTCAGCATAAAATTATCATTACCTTAAACTTATCAAAATTGGCATTCTACCAATGAGTTGATTGACATTAATGCTTTTATGTGAAAATAAACATATCTGTGGAGTTGATGACACCAATTAATTCCACATTTGCCCTTAATAAAAGACAAAGTACAATTGGAGTCATAAATGGGCTATGGATTATACACATAACTGTGTCACCCTATGGCTTACACTAACCGAATTGCAGGGTGCAGGGTGACTTTTGCAAGGGAAATAGGGTCCATTATATCACTCCATTTAATTTGACTACATGCTGACATTTCTTTACCTCTTAAAATGTTCCATTCCACTCAAATAAACTCTTCTCCAATCTGCTCTATTTCATTTCACACCCTTAATCTGTTCTACTGCACTCCATACTAAGTTGCATCACAGGGAGCCACTCCACTCCACTCCACTCCACTCCACTCTACATTCTCCTTAACACACCACTCCCTAATAAGCCACTCGCCTCCATGCCAATCATTTGTACACTAGTCTACTGTACACCATTTCCCCACATGGCAATTTAATCCACTACACTCCACTGCTTTATTCACCATTCATTTCCAATCAATCGAAAAAAAATCATAAAAACTTACCGTTACAGTCTCTCCATGCCCAACCTTAATGACTGAATCTCCACCCTCTCGTCGAATGGATTCTTTAAAATCCTGAATATCTCGTCTTGTCCACATTGAGGCTGGCGCAACATTCTGGGATGTTTCTGGAATGGAATCCATGCAGCAAATAATAAAATTCTGCTGACAAACAAAATTTCTACAATCTACAAATATCAATTTCATCATATCAATTTTGTAATCTTGAACTTTGCTAAAGCAACTGTCCCACCCTTTAGGTATTACGGTCTTCAAATTCGTCATACTCACCTTCATCTTCAGAATCTTCTTCACCACCATCAGACTCATGTCCATTTTCTTCAGGTGCCGGACTTTCCTCACCGCCCTCTGTCTGACTCTCACCACCAACCTAAAATAAAAGTATCTTGGTATAAAGTATCTGTTAAAGATCACAGCCAAAAAATTTAAAGTGAAGCGTGTGCATGAATGCCCAAGAAATTTTGAAAGATCACTAATGATATAAAACATATCATTCTTCAGATCTTGCCACAGTATACTCATAGTCAAAAGATAACTTGACGTAATATTCTTCTATCTCCTATAAGTTGTGACAAACTACACACTTGACAATTTCCATCCTCTGTTTGAGGCTGTTCCTGCTGTTGTTGTTGAAGGAGGAGCTGTTGTTGGTAAACCTGCTGCATATACTGCTGATAGTGTTGATCCTGAAGCTGCCTTATCAACACTGCTTGCTACAAATATTTAAAGAAAAAACAAGGCATTACTACAGCATACTACACAAAAATCTGCAGTGTTATCTTTAAACAAGCATTAAAAAATAAACAAGATTTGCAAACAATCAAGCCTTGTCAATAATTCTAAACAAAGTAATCCTTTACAAACCTGTTCTGGGTTGCCAGGAAACTGCTGCTCAGCATATGAGCGGAACTGCTCATAGGTCTGTTGATTCAGAGCTTCTTGGATCTGTCGCCTGAAAATACATGTTTTCAAGTTACAGTCTACATACAGATTATGTCAGCATAGATTATATGTTCTCGTAAAGGTGGTGAGATGCAGTCATTTAAGACATTATTGCACTGAATATTTGCCTGATAATTTTTTTTAATATTGTATAAATAACATTCTGACCTTAGATGAAATGAACATTATGATATATTTGTATTTTGTCTTTTCTTTCACTTGTGATCATATCCTGCCTGTATCTGTCTTGTGCTGTACAATGCTTTGTGACAATATTAGTGGGAAAAAATAGTGGATCTGTCTACCATTTAGGTAAAAATGTGAACCATAAATGCAACTTAATCTGTGCTCAATTAACACTTCCATTGATTGTGATAATTTGTTTCTTTTGCTTCCACTAAAATTTGCCTTGTGTGCAGTGTATAAAAAGAGCATGCCTTTGAAAGCAAGGAAATACCACATTATCTGAAGACCCCTTCTTCTTCCTTCTTTAAGGATATTCACTAGGATAAATGCAGAATTCGATAAAGGAACAAACAGTAGCGTGAAAAAATGATTTAAAGTATCTTTTTAAGCTTTAACTCTTACTAACAGAGTAAAGAAAAATCAATTCATGTTCCAATTATCACTACCCTCATCATCCTTTGAATCTGTTCCTTGACCTCTTGTTATGATCTATCTAACATGATCTAATTCTGTAGTGACTGACTGAATTTTACAAGAAGAGATAACTATAGGATGAAAGCAGCCACTTCAAACATTGCATGATCTAAGCTATTTCATAAAGCACTGAAGAAGGACTATTATAAACTCACACATGATAACAGCCTTGACAATGGCAGCAAAAAAGCAAGAGAACTTTGAACAAAGGGAGGAGACTATGAATGCTTTTTCCATATCCCATTTCATGTATGGAATCAATCACCCCACTCTGCTTCCATTGTAACCTTCAAAATACCTTTTTTTAATACCGTTTATATTTGTTACCAATATACTACCACTACTATAGTACCTGGCAAGATGTTTCTAAAATGACAAAGATATACATACAAAGCCTATTCTGTACTTCAAATTACTGTTACTTACTTTGTTTCCTCCTGCTTTTTCCTCTCCTCTTCCTCCTTTCTCCTCTCTTCCTCCTCAAGCTTTCTCTTCTCCTCCTCTTCCTTCCTTCTTTCTTCTTCTTCTCTCCTGGAACCAATGAAAAAATACAAGATGTAGCAACATACTGTTTCACAGGCTATAGCATTTCCTGCAATTCAGTAATAAGTAATATGATGTTCATGATGTATGCAATCACCTACACTTTAGCCCACTGCTGCCAGGTAATCACACTGTCGACTGTATTTTTTTTATAAACTTTGTTTGCACATAGATGGTTCCACAAGTGCTCAGCCATGCTATTTATATCAATGTTACTATTATTATCACTGATATTATGATTTTCCTTATCATTGCTAATACCAATAGCAGTAAAAAATAATTATAAATCTTTCAGGTGAGACTGGCAGGAACAATAATCAACTCATTGGGGATGACGTACTTGTGGAGCCACTCTATGTAAAAACAATGAGTAAACTAAAAATCACAGCATCAAAGATTAATATTACGAGGCTATCTAACACTAAAAAATTCATAAACTCTAATAAACCTTACTTATTCACCAATCACAAATTAATCAACAAGATCACCTCACACTGTTGTATCCTCTATCACTATATCACTGTATTACTCCTTCACTCTGTCACTCCGTCACTCCGTCACTCCGTCACTCAGTCACTCCGCCACACAGTCACAATCACACAATCTATCACTCTATCACTCTATCACTCTATCACTCTATCACTCTATCACCCTTTCACCCTTTCACCCTTTCACCCTTTCGTTGCTTTCATTGCTTTCAACGCTTTCAACACTTTCAACGCTTTCATTGCTTTCAACGCTTTCAAAATCATCCTTGCATCCTCTAAACCTCTCACTCTCTCACTGTCTCTTGCTCTCTCACTCCCTCGCTCTACATTTTTTACGTACGCTAATCTCTCCTTCTCTAATTTGTCTGCCCAGAGTGCTTCAACATAGGGACGGAAGGTTGGAACAAGATCGGTCAGCTTGTTTACAAACTGCTCCATGGCCACCTCTCGGCCCATTGACCCCAGCGTCTGCCATGCTAGCCTGTAAGATAAATTTAATACTGAAGTTTTCATTACAGTGTTCTAATCTTTTTTATCTCATATCCTAGTACATTTTTCATTTTAGCAAAGTTTGTGGTATATTAGCATAATCTAATTTACTAAACAGAATTATCAACTTTAATCTAGACTCATGTTTGTTTGATCTTAATCATGAAATGATATACATGAGCTAAAATTATATCTAAACACCTGAATAGATTGGCATTGAATACTCCAAAAATAATTATTAAAAGGCTTATTCAAATCAACCCCTATGCAGAAAATCTTTTCCTCCATTAACATACCTTCTATCTTTTCCAACAACATCCAGCACTCCAACTGGTGGTGAAGAAACGGGATCATATGGGCCATGCGTCACCTGCTGTGTGAGAGCAACTAACGAACACTTCTCAGCATATCCAAGATGTACAGCTTTTCCTTCCTTATCTGTAATGAGACAGAATTAAAATTAACGTGAAACCCATAATGTTTTTTGAAGGTCAAATGTTAATTATAATTGATTAAAGAAACAAATTTTCAATTTCTATTTCTTACTGTATATCACACAAGCTATGATCACTTGCGAATATGCATTATCAAGGAACATGAAAGTTGGTATAGTATTAGTACTATATACCCATACCTAATTCATACTTTTTCAATGAAAAATTAATATACATATATACACATTTGGAAGCAAATCAATAGACACTTCTTCCCTACATCAGCAAGTACAGTGCCTTGTAAAAGTGAGCTTATTTGAAGACCTATGCCTTTTTTTTCCGTTACAATCAAGGTGTCACATGACGCGCCACAACACCCAAAAGCTGTCTCATAATCGGAAGCAAGGTATGTGGCTAAGCTCCTCCCACATCTGTGACATAATGGGAATGACCACACTTGACAGCTAGCTGTATTACTGTGCTAGTCACCTTTTCAACTGGTACCTCGTAGTTTGGAATATAATATCCTAAATGGTATCTGATATCTTATGGTGAGTCATGCTGTGTTCTAGTTATCCAATAAAAGTACTAATATCCATGAAAATAACTGAGGTAGGAGCAATGCATCTAACAACTTGATAAATTTTTACCACCTGCTCGATTCCTGTCACGTGAAAGGTGTCGCTTTTGCTGTAACCACTGGAAGAGTTATATAGCGACCACAAAATATTACAGTACCATATATGAGATTACAAAGCTATTTCAATAGAAACACAAATACTGTACTTGATTACATTGATGAAAATATTATCAAATAAATACTCTTTTGCCACAGAATGTTTCTTGCTTTATATTTACTCTTGTGGGGTTAAAACTGTAATGATAAAATATATTTCAAATGAAAATTACATATAAAACAGCATAAAAAGCCTGAAGTTAATTCTTGACTCTAGGATTTTTTACTCTGTATCATACAGCCATCTAAATCCATACCTACATGAACACCAAACTCCTTGGCTTAACTAATACCACCTAGCTGTACCAAGCAATGATACCATCCATAGGTGTAATACTAAATCTGCACAATCTAAAAAGACATGGCAGTAACAAAAGATCAATGCAAGAACTTTATATTGTCATAGAGCAATTCTTTCAGTATCTTGAGGTAGAGCACATTATATCAGCAAATTGCAGACAAAAGACAAAAAAAACTAATGTTACATTATGATTAGTCTTTATGTTTTTCTAATGGATCTATACTGTAAAAACAATCACTTGGATGCCCCTTGGATTACGATAGACCTTAGAAAGAGATACAAATGAGAATGAATATCTTCTTCATATATACATGTATTTCTGATGAAGGTATGACTGTACTGTGAAGATAATCATTCTCATTTATACCTCTTTCTACATTTGTTGCAATGAACACTGCTCATGGTAAACATTACTCATAAAAGAGAAAAGATGAAATGATAAGCTGAGAATTTTTGAACCAGAAAGAAAAAGTATAGAAGCAGTTACCAAATTGTTACAAGTCTGAGTTCAGGATTTCTATAAAGTATCCATGTAATGAAGATGCCTAACATTTACCGTAAGACACCAAATCCATCACTCGATTTAAACAAAAAAAGGAAATATTTATATAATACAAGAAAACAACTAAGAGCAAAGTACTGGTTAACAATTTCACCATATATGGTCTTTCAATAAATGTACAAATTATGAGAACAAATAGTGAAGAAAAAGTAATAAGCATGCTGAAGAAAAAGTCATCAGCTGCAAAGAATTTGAACATATCAAGTATTCAAGATCTGAAAGCATATGTAAGGTAGTTGGCAGAATAAATTCACTGTTGAGTCACATTATATGAATTTTACCTTATATGTACATGATCTGCATGATTTTGCAACAGCTTATCATAAGTCATGAATCAAGAGGATACCTAGGATTTTATCAATATTTTCAATAAATAACACTTTTTTTTGAAAGAATGCAAACTAAGGTGCAGGATGATGTACCAAGTAATATAGAGGCCAGTTCTATTCTGCCACAACCTTAACTCAACCTATTCCAGTACTCATTAGACTGTTGAGTCAACTGGAAGGAGGCTGGCTAGGCATTAACCTGGGCTTTACAACTGCAATTTATCGCTAAACATAAAAGAAAAGTCAAATCTAGTACTACAGATTCAAACTTATATATAGACATTTCTTGTGAGCTATGCAAGAGGGCACATACTGCAAGGCTGCCAGTTATGTGTAAAGACTACATTATTGAAAGATAAAAATGCTTAGTGAAACAATGTCTTGTCCTTATTTACATTTTGTTGATAAGTGATAGCAGCGACCTCTGCCTACTTAAATGACTTGCTCATCTCCAGGAGAGACGAACATTTGAGAATCATCATGAGTCATAGGCATGTGTTTCTGTACCAGAAGGAAGGATGTCAATAAAATACAGTCAGATGATATAAGAGATCAAATTTTAAAAATTATGTTACATCAGCTCATAAGATAGCAAAATCAATGTCATATATATATCTAGGTAAAAGTTGCTGATTACTATATTATTTACCACTAAAGTAATCAATATTATCATCAAATACAAACAGACTTATACATACAAGCCAAAAGACCTAATCTTCCTCTTTCTTGACTTCACACGAAGCATAGAGAAAATTTGCAAGTATCATTTGGAATATTAAAATAATACAGTAAGAAACTGGATTTTCTTTCAATTTCAATTTAGCTATTGCCTTTCATGTCATTTCTAGCTATTGCTGGATAAACAGAAATTGGTTTATGTTCTCTATCTACATTATAATCACCATCGCTTAAACATGTGATTCTTATCCTAGGAAGCACAGGCCTACACTTAGGGAAGGAGAGAGCAATCTTATCAAAGGTGTATAAATCAATCAATCAATCAATGGCACTGACACCAGTGGGGGTGCATAGCCGGATCCACCATTTGCTTCCAGTCAGAGAGTTCCTCATGGCAAGCCTCCAGACAGGTCCTCAGCCCATCTCTAACTCCTCATGGCAGGTCTGGTCAATCTGTCCAAGCCACGACTTCCTAGGCCATCTCGTGGGCCTCCTTCACCAAGGTTTGTAACAGGAAGAGATGACCTGATGGGCAGGATTGTTCATAGGGAAACAAGATTGGTCCCCATATAGCCTGAGTTGGGGGTCCTGCATTGTGCAAGAAACAGGTCCTATGCCAGTCTCACAGTATAAACATTGGTTGGGGACATGGTCCTACCAACTGTACCCCGTGATCCAGCAAAAGGACCTGTAACAAATGGCATTAAGATGTGACTCCAAGGCACTAGATCGTGTCCAGATTTCACTTCCATAAAGCAGAACTGGCAGTATCAGGGCCTTGAAGACACATACCTTGGTCCTTCTGCAGAGGTATCAGCAAATATTAATACTCTTGTCGACTGAGTTTATGACACCTGCTATCAGGCCAATCTGTTGGCTGACTTCATGGTCTGACAGTCCAGAGTCATGAACTTTATATCAAGGTGTGTAAAGTTCTCTGTGGCTTCAATATTCTCACCACATGCATACACCACGCGCAGGACCGGCCCAGAATCCATCCACGCACCAGCTGCGGCCCGCAATGTATTCAGAGTGCGAGCTCTGATCCAACATCACATTGGCAGGATGCCCGGCAATGTTTATTTTTCCGGTTGTCTCATATATGGGACACCAATCGTAAATGGGTTAATCTTGGTTTTGGTCCACGACACCTGTAACCCTAAAGGCTTTGACTCATTCTTAAATGCATCAAGAGCCAAAACCAGGATTCCTAGAGACTCAGAGAGGATAGAAAAAAACTCAAGGTCCGTGATCCTGATATTGCCCAGTGTAGCTCACAGTGGCTCTGGAAAGTAGCTCTACCTATTATCCAGTCTAGGCTTATGTTGAAAACTGTTGGTGCAAGAACACAACTTCACCTCACTCCTTAATTAACATGGTTTAATTGATTGATTGATTGATTGATTGATTAGTGAAAATCACACCTATTACTACAACAGCATGGTCATATGGCGCCAAATTATTAATTACAAATGTAAATCAAAGATAATGAGAAAAGAATTATAATAAATAAATAAAAAATAAAAACTTTAGTTAAAATAGTAAAATAATTAATTTAATTACATTTAATGAGAATACCAGCTTCCCTCATAAAAAACAGAACCTCATGTCCAGACGTTAGGCATCTTTCTCCCAGGATTAGAAAGAGGTGGAAGGTACCATTCTGTCTCCAGCAGTTGGACAGATGCCTTTCTCGAAGAGATGGAAGACTGGAGCACTCGACCAGCAAGTGGCACAAAGTCAGGGGGACTCGGCAGTCTTCACAATACAGTTCAACATCTTTGGACATTCGTGGGTTAGTCAGGTATGAAAAGTTAGGCAAAATATAATCCTTTACTGCAACATTCTATGGGGGAACTTCCATGGAATCCATGTCTTCTCTATTCTTCAGGATCAGATATTTTTCCTCTTGCTTTTCTGTCTGGTTAGTTGATGGCACTAAACACAACATATGTGACATCACACCCCATCTATTGTCAGACATTAGAAATGTGGGCAGAGTTTTTCATGTTTCCTTCCTTTCCATATGAGTGATTGTTGCTACATTTCTTAAGTATAATCTGAGTATGTGTTTGAAGAACACCTTTGTCTCCTGCACCTTTATATGATCTTCCCTAATAAAAGTAGAGCCTTGTGAATAAGCCTACTTTCCAGTTTGAAATGTATATGTTTGTTGAGTTTCCAGAGTGGATGCAATACCCCCACTTAGAGGTGATTGCAGTCCTCCACAAAATATTATTATATGAAGATTCTCATATGTTCTAGTACATAAAATAATTTGCTTCATTAATTTATCAGAATATCTTTACGTAACTGATAGCGCCGATTTTGGTATTGATGAATTCCTTATACGCTCTATTAACTAAACATATTGATATTATGCTGTTGAACCCCCCCCATTAGCGACAATATTGTC
>NW_020870439.1:442268-444768 GCF_003789085.1 Penaeus vannamei | reverse complement strand
AACGCTTTGGTTCACACAAGCTTGCTGTTTAAAATGTTCACTGCTTTGTTTAAATTAGCCTGCAGGTTATCTAATCATATTGCACCAGCCATGTTAATTCTTAACGCTTTAGTATCAAAGGCGAAACGTAGCTTACGCTATAAAAAGTAAGGATGAACAAATATATGTAGTCAGGAAGCTCGGTGTTCAAAAGAGTGACAGCGCACAACATGCATGAGCGTTATGTTACCTGTATCAACACCTGAGGATCCGGACCAGCGGCAGCGAGAGCATAAAGCAAGAGATGGTCGTCCTGCCACGCCAGGTGGGCGTGACGGCCATCTCCCATGTGAACCCGGCAGCTTAACCCCCCGAGACCGGTTCCTCCGCCGGTTCTCGCCTGGGACTGCTCCATGAGGCCACTGGCCACAGGCGACTCCCGTAGACTCGTGCCAGTGTTGGTTGAGGGCGAAGAGCACCCGCTGCGATTCGACGTGTAGCCCGAGTCGTGCTTGATACGCGCAGTAGCAGGCACTGCCGACGCGTTCCGGCGTTCCATGGTGATGCCTATGGGAACCCGACTCTCAAATGTGTTTATTTCACTCAACAAGTTTGTTATGTTCCGTGTTGGAAACAGTTCTTTCAGGTGTGCCTCGTGCGTAAGGATGTGATCAATGTTCTTGGCTTTCTGAACCTTTTCCTGCAGCGTCGTGACCGTATCCTCCATCTCCAGCAGGCTTTCATTCGCCACACTCAGGCACATGAGCCTCACCAGAGCGGCCTTGAAGTGAGACGAGGTTTTCTGGTGAAGTTCTCTCGCCGCATGGATAACAGTGGCCGCGTCGGCTCCGAAGCCTTCCTTCTTCTCCTCCAAGAGGGTGGCCGTCGTGACCACAGAGTGCCCGTCTCGGAGGTGCCCCGTCAGGATGCAGAGCCCGCACACTCCTACTCGGCAGTGCCTGCACCAGTAGGTCAAGGGCTCCCCGTGCTCCGCACAGTGCTCCTCCTGCGGAAAGCAAATGAGCTGTACCTAACCAGATGCTGAATGATTGTCGCGCATTTGTGGTAAGGATTTATGAAACTTTGGAGAATCTTGCTAAATTTCCGCGAATTATGTTGTGTCAAAATGGCAGAATGTCGTAAAAAGCACATTAGCGGTTATGCATAATGTTCAGCCCTCGTTATTCTAAAGCATCAGAGTCGTTTGAAGATAACAATGAGTATCGCAATTTTCAACAAGAGAAGTTGTTGAAAATTACTATCTACTCGTCTTTATCAATCTATCTATATCTAGATATAGATATATTCTTTTACTTTTGTATATGTGATTACATGCGTGTTTATGTGCATATGTCAACAAGCCAGGAAATCACCACTAAGAACCATTATCAAATAACTGAAAATGTTATTATTCTTCAACCGGTGATATAACATGAACCAGCCCAACCGAACACAACCGTCGTTCTCTCACTCCAAGAACAATATTACCCACAAAGATCCCGATAGACCCTGATACAAAAAATAATACAAAACACCCTGACAACGAATGAGAAACTACCTACCTGATTCTCGAGGTAAGTCGTGGACAGGCTCAGCAAACTGAAGTTGACAGGGAGGCTATAAATTGACAAGAATGGATGACAGGTTCGGCAGATGGGGCATGTCAAGGGCTTCTCCGTGGCTGCGTTCTTGACTGAAGTGACGCAGGCACGGCAGAGGGTATGGCCGCACGGAAGCACGAGAGGGTCACGTGATCCGGTTACGTACACTTCGGAACAAACCGAACAGGTAACCGCGTCTTCCATCTTGGTGGAAGATAAAAGTGATAAAAAAGTTGATGATCATAATAATAATCATAAAAATGAGAGCATCAGTAGTAGGGTAATAACAATGATGATTATAGTGATAATACTAATGATAGTGATGACAATAAAATAATAATTATAAAATTATAATGATAAAAATAGTAATAGTGATAAAATAATGATAAAGAATGTTAACAACAATAGTAGCAATATTATTATTATTATTATCATATTTATCATTATTATTATCATCCTAACAACAATAATAATACTAACTAATACTGATGATAAAAATTAAGATTATAATAATGGTGATTATAAGTTAATGATGATGATAATAATAATGATGATAATGATGGCAATAATAACAACAATAACTAATATTTTTATTAATATTATAAATAATAATACTAATAACAATATTATTATTATTATTATAATATATAATAATATAATAATAACATTAATAACAATAATAATATTAATAATAATAATAATTATAACACCAACAACAATAATGATAATAATGATAATAATGATAATAATAATGATAATGATAATATAATAATAATAATAATAATAATGATATGATGATGATAATAATGACATTGAATTACTAATAATGCAAATAACGATAATAATAATGAAATCAATAATGAAAGTAATGATAATAAGAATCATGAAAATAATAACGCAAATATCAATAATGAAATATG
>NW_020870439.1:384768-389768 GCF_003789085.1 Penaeus vannamei | reverse complement strand
ACGGCACAGGTCCTCCTCAAGAAGGGAAAGTGCCATGCGGCCAAGTACCTAAGGGACGAGTGCCTCCGCAACCTCCCGCCGCAGGACTTGCAGCCATCCCACCCACAGGTAAGCATCTTTTAGGAACCTAGGTCATTTAGGTTATTGTAAAAGTATTAAAGGTGTTGTTGTACTTTGTTATTGGAAGAATATTATGTGTTCATGCTTTCTCTGCAGTGACTTTTATGTAGCAGAGTTTGAAACTTCCTGACGATGTAAGCAGTCAATTTTCTCTCTCTCTCTCTCTCTCTCTCTCTCTCTCTCTCTCTCTCTCTCTCTCCTCTCTCTCTCTCTCTCTCTCTCTCTCTCTCTCTCTCTCTCTCTCTCTCTCTCTCTCTCTCTCTCTCTCTCTCTCTCTCTCTCTCTCTCTCTCTCTCTCTCTCTCTCTCTCTCTCTCTCTCTCTCTCTCTCTCTCTCTCTCTCTCTCTCTCTCTCTCTCTCTCCTCTCTCTCGAGAAAGATTACTATCTTTTTTGATGCTTGTGTTTTTGTGCAAATCAGATTTCATGGCTAGGTTATTGTACTGAACAAGTGTGCTTTATGAACTGTGATAACACTGTTCACAGTGATACATGAGAATGTTCATGGGACTTTATTTCTTTTGTAATATTTATTTTTAGGTAGGCTTAACCTTGTGAATCCCATAAAGACACAAGAATCCCTATAAAGGCCAGGATTTAGCTAACAAAAGCATTTTTTTTTTTTTTCACCTTCTTTCTAGCTTATTTATATTTACAGCCTACCAATCTTCACAAACTTTAATGTCTATATATTGGTTAATTATGGACAGTTATTAAACTTTTTAGTTAAACTTTATGGTATGGATGGACTAAACCAAGACAAATGAAAGATATTCTTGTAGAGAAAAATAGTAATAGTTGTTGGTACAAGAAATAATCTGCAGACACAAATGATAATTCCGAAATAAAATCTATAAAAACTGTGGAAAACACCTCTCACAGCCTAAGTCCACTTGGTGCTCCTGAGTTTTAGCTCTATCTTGCCTAACATATCGAGGTGAAGACAATGTTTGCCAGGGGTGTCAACTCTTTCCTTAGGCAGTCACCCAGTCTCAGCAATTTAGATTGTTGAATAGAGTTTGTGATGAGGAATTGGGGACTTAATCGCTGGTAAGTGTGTCTGTACTGTAAGAAAGTACCAACTTTTTTTTTTTAAGGTGTTTCACAGGGCCATATGATAATCTGGTAATATATCATTGATATTTGGTAAAGAAAAAATATATTTCATAAACATGGTAGTTCAGTATGTTCTAAACTCTAGGCTACATACCTAAGAATTGTTCCATGACTCAAGAAGTTCTTTTTAAACATCACATATCCATAAAGTACTGTAAACATCTGCCTCTCATTATATATTTAGAAGATGGAGGAAGTTCATAACAATATAATAGGTGGCATTGTGTAACATGATGTGTTGTGCAAACATTAGTCTCTGAGGATCTATACTATCCAGTTGGAAATTCAATCTACTCTTGAACAAGTTTATGCAATGCAGATCCCACAGACTGTCTTTGACCTTTGGTTTGCTGAGAAATATGGTGTTTCTGCCAAGTTATGCTTGATAGGTTGTGGGGTATTTATCAGTTCATTTAACAGTCTAGTAAAGTGAAATTACTAATTTAGATTTCAGAAGATCAAAGTCAATTACTTTATAAAGCTTAAGTATATAGTGATCATGTGAGTATATTATATATTAACAAACTCTCTTGGTCGGTAACAGACTTAAAAATACTGTGATATCAATTGTACTATCTGTGTTTATTTAGATTATCTATACTTTTGTGTTTATATATTCCTCATTGGGAAACAGTATCAATAAAGGTGCATGTCACATGTTAACTAGAAAATAGATTAGTTTTCAGTTTTTGGTTCAATATGGGGGGTTGACATAAAGTTATAACTATGAACAGATATTGAAATTTATTTTTTGTTTATATCATTTATGGGGTCAAACAACTATTTCTTCAATAGTGGAGAAGAGGCACATCCAGTAGCTCATTAAGCATAAACAGCTCAACATTCTGTCATTAGACTAGATTCATATCCTGTACAGTCAAAGAGCACCTGTTGACTTGCTTATGAATAAGTTAAAATCAATAAACAAACAAATGAATAAATAAATTAAAAAGATAATACGTATATTATATTTGCTATAGTTAATTGCACATGTACAGATTGCAGCAACAAGGTAAACAGAACATGACGCCTTTAAACTGGTTAATTTTAAGGCAGCTTTCTATGATTGATGTTACAACTTAAAGAAAGGTTATTTGATTTATAGAATTAAATCTGACAATAAGAATTGGACATCACTGTGATCATGACCACCATGCGTGTGGTTTTTAGACCACCTTAGGGACTTGGCAATAAATCAACAAATAGCCAGGCTTTGTCATACCAGATTATATGTAGTTTATTTTTTTAGGCCTGTGTATAGGCCATGACACTTATTTAACTACATGTATCAACTGCATATTTCATTAGTTCCTTATGGTTAATTTGCTTTTGTGGTTTAACAAAAAATTGTCATTGAAATAATTGATTGTTTCCCTTGCACTGTTTACCTTTTAGTATATGTATTACCTGCTCCTATAAGTTAATTTCATGTTTACATACGTACATACATTTATACATATGCACACAGGTATACATACAACTTTACACACACACACACACGCACGCACACACACACCACACACACACACACACACACACACACACACACACACACACACACACACAGCACACACATCACTACACACACACACACACACCACAACACAGCACAACGCAATCGGTCAGCTTAACGCTCCCAGTACGAGCTCAACGGTACAAGATCAACATACATAGACCACTAAAACCAACTATATTTTTTTTTTTATTATTTATATTTATATTCATTATAACATTATTATATATCATCTATATCGTAATAATATTTATGTCTACATATATCTGACATTATATATCTCATAACTCATCTATGTAAAACACCAAAAAAACATTACATATAATACACACAACTATCGCATTCAATATCACAATATTATTTTTTTTATATTATTATAATCATATTAATATATATCTATTATTTTTATAATTATATTCTATTCATTTTTTATTTTTTAACATCTATTCCTAATTAGTCTGGTTTGACTATCATTTATTATATATCTGTTCTATTTATTTTCTTCTTTTTCTTCTACCACAGCTCTAGGTCCTTATTGTTGATTTTTATTATTTATTTTTTTCTTTTTTTTTTTATTTTTTTTATTTTTATTTTTTTCTTTTTGGTTTTTTTTTTTTTTGTTTTTTTTTTTGTTTTTTTTGTTTTTTGTTTTTGATGTTGATCTTTTTTTTTTTTTTTTGTTTTTTTTGATTTTTTTTTTTTTTTTTTTTTTTTTTTTTTTTTTTTTTTTTTTTTTTCTTTTTTTCTGGCGTTTGATGTTTGTAGGGGTAGGGTGTTTGTGGAGTTATTCCTTGTCGGGCTTGTAATGCTTCGGGTCGAGGGAGGTGTTTTGAAGCCGTTGTCGCTGTGGTGTAGAGGTGCGTTTGAGTCTTGTTGTACTGATGTCGGATGATTTGCGGTGGGGGCGTTTTGTTGCCTGCGTTATTTTTGTCATGGTTTTAATGCAGGTGTGCGGCTTGTTGGCTTTTGTTTAGTAATGCTTGCACTGACGTCTTCTGTGATTCGTTCGTTCCGTTGTTTGGTTTGGTTTTGCCTGGTGGGGTGTTGGCATGCAATGTTTGATTCAGTGGTGCCGGGGTTTTTTGTTTATTCTTTTTTAGAGCGTTTTTTGTTGTGGTGATCATTTTTGTTTGGAGTATCGAGTTATTTAGTTATTCTGCATATTTGGGCTTTTTTGTGGTTTGTTATGTTTGAGTGTTGCTGTTTTTGGTTGTGAGGTCTTTATTGGTTTATGTTATTCGTTGCATATTCCTTTGTTTTGCCGTAGTGTGTTTTGATTTTTTTGTGTTTTTTTGTTGGTTGAGTTTGTGAGTGTGTGTGTTTTTGTGACGTGTTGCAGTTGTCGGTGGTGATGTTTGTGGAATGATACTTAGGCATCATGAGGGACCGGATTTGGTGGTTTGGACGGATTTCAGGGGATCTTGATTTGTCCGGTGATCGTTTTCCTGGTGTGAGTGCAGGATTTGAGCGGGGGGGAGGGGGGGGGGCGATGGAGACCGAGTCGGTTCTCGCCCGCATGTCCCGTGACTGGCATGTGTGCGAGTGGATGTCCTGCTCGCGCGTGTCTGCTGCGTCTGCGTCTGCTTCTTCTGTATCTGCTCGTGGCTCCGTGGCCTGCTGGTGCGTGTGTCCGGCCCTGTCATTGATATTGTATTATTGCCCATGAAAAATTATGTGGCTTTTCAAAGACTTTTAATTTGATAACAAGGCCGGTCGAAAGGCGAGTGCGGAGGGCTCGCCGTGCGTGAGTTCCGATCGTCGGGAAGTTAATGATGCAGCGGCAGTCGGCGCTGGTGGCTGCTTTTTTGCTTCATTGCGACGGAAAGAATAATTCGTGTTTGATTTTGTATATAATGAATAGAAGCGATCACGATTATCCCGTTTTTTTATATAACAAAACGAGAATATTTAACATTTGGTTTATTTAGAGGAGAACGAAAATAGACCTTGATAAGGATGGAGATCTAAGAAAAACGTAAATGAGAGATTTCGGAACCCATTCACGGGCGTCATTTTTCTTAGCGCCGTAATTTAGATTCGCTTCTCCATTACTATGTATTAGCGATAAGAGATATCCTGTGCGCGGCGAGACAAGCGTGGTTTTTCCCTTCCGATGGCTCTCGTCAGGGCCAGCGCGACGGTGACGTCATCTTTATCTAGTTGTCTGCTGATGTGACGCAACAGTGGAAATGGGATTATCGCTCGGCTCGTGGATTTTAAATGAACAAGCAAACATCCGCTTGTCTATATATA
>NW_020870439.1:380977-384668 GCF_003789085.1 Penaeus vannamei | reverse complement strand
GGGGGGAGGGGGGAGTCGGTCCGTCACAAGGTGACGCGAACTAGTTTGGAAAGGACAAGAAAAGGGAAAACGAGAAGGGGAGATCTTCGATTAAGAAAAGAAAAAAGGAGGAGAAAGAAAAGGAAAGAAAGAGAGCGAGGAAGAAAGACAAGAGAGAAAAGGGAGAACGAGAGAGGAAGAGCGCCACACTGCGCCGCGGACTAGTTTAAAAGTCCCAGACATTTTAAATCCACCTCACTAAGGCGCGCGCACATACATACACACGCACACGTACAATGACCGGCCTGTGTATGGACACGCACATACGTACACACGCGTGGGTCCCATGCTTCATTGACTACTTATGAAGTTTATTTTTTTATGGCACAAACCCGGGGGATAATTTTTAAAAGGGGGGGGGGCGGCGGGAGACTAGAATAATGAACAGAGGAATTTTTTTTAAATACGAGGACGAATATGGGGAATAAGAAACAATAAATAAAAGGATTACATTACGGAATTAAGGAGAAAAGGAATCTTGTTACGCCGAGTATTACTGAATATTATCATTACTGAATCTATCTGAATCTTACCCGAGGTTTTAGCGAACGAATGACAAAACGAATTTCAGTGAATTTAAGCACAAACACCAAATTAAACCAAAAAACCCACACCACAAATCCACTCATGAAAATACCACCAAAAATAAAAAACTAAAATCATTTCCAAAAATCCGCCATAAATATACCACACGCACTGCCCTCCGTCCCGAAATCCAGCCCCCAAATCCCTTAAAAATCCCCTCCCGACCGGCGGCAGCGCCAGGAAACAAAGGAAATCCCGGAGCCGAAGTCCCCGGGTCGAGCTCCGCCATGCGTCTCTGAGCCTAAGTTCCCTCGCCGAACTTAAATTACTTAAAATCCCGAAAAATCCGCCATACGGGCCCCCTAGCTCACAGAAATCCGCAATTTTCACTGGCATTTCATCCGCGGGACGAAGAAGAGGATGAGGGCATGGGAAAAGGCCGTAAAGGAGGGTGGGAGAGAGCGAGAGAGGGAGAGGAAACGGGGAGATAATCACAAGTCTCTCGACACAAGCTGGACTTTGTTCTTTAAGGCAAAATGCTCCATATCTGACTTACCGTTCTGGAGAGCTTCCGTGCCGCCTCCCTGCAACGAAAACATAATAGATTAACTTGCAGCCGCACAAAGAGGCGAGCGAGAGAGGAAAACCGGCGAATATGGACCAACAACCGGGCCAAAACGGAGAAAAACGCCCCGGCATTGGGGGACTTAGTCTACGGCAGCCATGTTTCTCTCTTAGAAAAAGGTTCGCACGAAAAAAATCACTTTACTGCCTCTCTTCCCTTAAATCCAGCCGGCTCGCACGTAAGACTAGCCAGCGAACAACACGAATATCCACTCACCGGCACATCGAAGTCCTCAGCGTCAGACATGGTGGGGGTTTTGGTGGTGAAAATCGGCAAAGTCCAGCTCGACGTCGTGCGGCAGAGTCCAGCGAGGCGGCGAGAGACAGAGTCAGGAAGGAGACGGTCTGCGCATGCGCTCGGAGTTGCCGATTAGCGGTCGCCTCCGATTTCGGCTTTTTTTCCTATGGCGTTTCCCGGAGGTCTGATATATCCTCAATCTCCCACTCTTATTCGAATCACTATTAGGCTGGAACTGTTGGGGTATGGAGGATTAAACCAAACTACTTATCTTGGGAGACTAGGCCAGGATGCGGTGCATTGTCACGCGCTGGCAACTCACAAGCACCGCATTTAGGGCGCTTATTTTAAATATGTGGGAATTTGGGTACAACAAAGACCCCAGTGCCTTGCGCTAACTATTTATCTGTTTCTTCTGTTGTAAATCAACGAAGGGATTTTCACTCTAATTAGCACCATCGCGCATTATGAAAGATTACGGAAAGTAAACGTAGATAACTCACGACAGCCTCTCTGAGATCGGGATTTCCGGTCAGTCTGAATGTATATTTAGATTGTTTTCTCTTTACCAGTCAAGTCAAACACCTAAGGCAGACGACGGACTGCATTGCGTGACATGCATACATTACCAACCGTGATTTGGTTATGAGGGAATTGACTGACTTAATGAATTATTCTAATTACCTGTCAATCAAAGAAAACAGAAACGGAGTAATATACATGTTCATTATATTTTTAGGTGAGGCTGCCATTTTGAAGCATATGTTTCTCATTTTAACTTATTTGACACGCGGGGAACTACATCTGTCTACCTAAATGTCTGTTTATCTACTTGTCTGTCTATCGATGTGTCTGTATGTTTACATGTGTATTTATCCATCCATCTATCTATCTGTCTACCTATCTATCTATCAGTCTGTGTATCTACCATATATTTATATTTATCTATATGTCTATCTATGATATGATACTAAGAAATTTGTAGATGGATAAGTATGCAATACGTAAGAAAGAGATAAATAGAAAGAGAGAGAGAGACAGAGAGAGAGACAGAGAGAGAGAGAGAGAGAGAGAGAGACAGAGACAGAGAGAGAGAGAGAATATAATAAAAACACCAGAGCCTCATATATCCCAACAACATTTTACCAAACCACTACCTTATCTCAGATATAATTGCAATCACCAAACCAAAATTCAACTTCATATCCCTCATACAAATGCCAAAAAACTTGTAAACAAAGAAACAAACAGCAACAGCAGGTAGGGTGGTTGAGGGAACAGGGGAAGGTGGGAGCGAAGGGAGGGAGGGACAAGGGACGGGGGCACGGGTAGAGAGAGTAGGAGGTAGGGGGGAGAGGAGGGGGAGTAAGGGAAAATAAGGAGAAGAGTTATGGGGAGAAGAGGAGGAGGAGGGAAAGGAAGGAGAAGAGGAGATAGAGGAGGAGGGAGAGGAAGAAGAGGAGGTGGAGGAGGGAGAGGGCGAAAAGAGGAGATGAGGAATGGGAAGAGGGGTAGAGAGGAGAAATAGGAGAGTGGAATCGGTGACAGGGGTAGGGGGTGAGAGAAAGAGAAGGGAGGAAGGGGTGTTGGAATATTGGGAGGGGGTGGAAGAAGGGGAAGAGGGTGGAAGGAAGAAGAGGGAGCGGAGGAGAGGGGGGAGGCACGCGGGCGCTCACCCACGTTGTATGAGGAGAACTTCCCACGCAGGAGAGTCGTCGCCACGTTATGCCTTTGTATGAATGGCTGTTGCCTCTGTTGCACATACAGATTGCACCCTCAGAAACCGGTGCTTGTTTGCCGTCTGCGATTTTTCTTTCACACACAATCTGCATAAGTGTTGACTTTGTTTGGCCTTCCATGTGTTTGTTTATGTATCTTGCAGCTGGTTGTCTGTCTGTCTCTCTTCGCTTGTCTATTGATCGATAAACCAAGGAATGAGTCAGTGAGGAAGAGTATGTGTCTGTCTAGATGTTTTCCAACCTCTCTGTCTATCTATCCATGTCTCTGTCGATCTATTTATGTGTCCATTTATCTTGAGATCTATCTATTCATCTTGAGATCTATCATCTATCTATCTGTCTTCAGATTTATTCATATATGTATCTATCTTTAGATTATTAATCTATCTATCCTGAGATCTATTAATATATCTATCTTTAGATTTATTCATATATCTATCTTTAGATTTATTCATATATCTATCTTTATATTTATTCATCTATCCATCTATTTTGAGATTTATTCATCGTAATCTATCCTGAGGTC
>NW_020870439.1:368477-370977 GCF_003789085.1 Penaeus vannamei | reverse complement strand
TGTTTGACACAAGGGAATGGCTATAAGGTATGTCAGATTGGTGAAGGTGATGTACAAATATGGTACACAGGTCAGCTGTCACGTTGTATAAATACACGACTTTTATGATCGAGTAGGAGCTTGTTATGGATGCCCTTATCTGCGACTTTAGTATGATTCTCTTTAGCCAGTGAATTTTGCAGTACAGTGTGAAAGAGCTGGAAATAAATTTAGCACAGTGAAAGATAATAGGATAGGAGTTTCCCAATCAACGTAATCACGACGGAATATCTCGTTTATTAGAAAAGGGAAGACAGGCACAATAAGTCGCTGTATTTATGGTGCGTTCGGAACTGCTCGTCTATCTCGTCCAGACCAGTTGGACGAGATGTTTTGACCGTTCGGAACCTCCAATATCTCGTCCCGGACAAGTAGTCTAGCTCGTCCAACTCGCCCTCCTGCGAAGGCGGCTGAGCAGGACGAAATGACGTCACAATAGCATTTGTATGTAAACATTGACAGTTGCAGGTAACCACAAGATATTGGTGGGAAATTTTATGACCCTTTATTGGTGTTATCAAAGGATATTTTTGTGTTTGTCAGTTGCAGGTAAGTTAAATGTGCATCAAAGGAGTTACAAAACCTATACAGCGTGTAAAATAAAGACACCGGTATGATAAAAAAAAAAAGTGAATGTTTACATTCGATCCGGTTGCATTCTGGGCAGAAAGGGTCTTGTTCCCTGCTGGTCCTGGCCAAGATGTCTGGACGAGGAAGACGAGCAGTTTCGAACGCAGCATTAGTATTTTGGTTCACATGCAACCGGAAGTGGAGATCTTGGTATAGAAGTGAACGACAGAATATAGACAGGGTGGAAAACTTGGAAAAGCATCAAAGACTGAAGTGTGACAAGAAGGTTGGTGTAATAATGAGTGGAAATTTATAAGTGGTTATACAATCAGAAAGACCAGTAAATAGAGAGAGAAAAAAGAAATTGAAAATGCGCTACATTTCTTTAGAATTTTAACCACTCGATTTTGAAGTAAAGGGCAATTATAGAGATACGAATTAATGATTTTTTAATGCAAGTATTTTTATCCAAATAATCCATACATGGAACCACCTTTGCCCTAAGTCCCGTTAGTTTTCTTCACTGTGAAAAGTTCGACAAGATATACAATTATTCCCCCTATATAGAAACAGACGTATTGGCTGGGCGGACAAATTTGCTCTTGGAATACATATGATAATAAGGCAATTCAAGAAACTTCTTATCTCTCGCCATCCTTCCTCTTGCAAAAATAACCTAAGATCCAGATAACGATAATTTTCAAGGGGAACTAGAAAGACTAAATTCCATTGTGCTTCTTTTGCTGCGTCTAAATCCTACAACAGCAGAGTCCTTCACAGCTTCCCTAAGGAGTCCTAAGGAGTTCTTCCGACGTCGGGGCGATCACACCTGGAGGAGAAGCGTTCGGGGTCGAGCAGTTTGTTGGTCTTGAGGGGCATGTTCCTCCAGAAGTGGCGGACCTGGAATAGACAGGGGGTTCACTAGGGGTCGAGGCTGGACAAGGGCAGCCGATGGGGTCAAGTGCTGGGCATTTTTCAAGAGCTGATGATGTGCTGAGACTTATTATCATTGTATAATTCTGCCATATATATATATATATATATATATATATTATAATATATACATATATATACATATATATATATATATACATATATATATATATATATTTTTTTTTTTTTAATGCTGCCGCTATTGTTTTATTTAATTTTATTTATTTATTTTTTAATGCTGCCGATATTGACTTTTTTAATGCTGCCGATATTGATTTTTTTTCAATGCTGATATTGTTTTATTTCAATGTCGCCGATATTTTTTGTTTCTTTTTCATTTCGATTTGCTATGAGAGAGACCTCCGTGCAAACTCCAAACTCGTATAGAATTCTTATGTTATATTAATGATTTCTAATGTATTTTCTTTCATGGATAAAGTTACAATTTTGCAATAACTATAGTCTCTGTGTCTCTCGCCGTTTTTCCTGTGACTGAACTCTCTCTCTCTCTCTCTCTCGCCCTCTCCTCTCTCTCTCTCTCTCTCTCTTCCTCTTCTCTCCTCTCTCCTCTCTCTCCTCCGCTCTTCGCTCTCTTCTCTTTCTCTCTCTCTCTCTCTCTCTCTACTCTCTCTCCTCTCTCTCTCTCTCCTCTCTCTCTCTCTCTCTCTCGTCTCTTCTCTCTCTCTCTCTTCCTCTCTCTAACTCTCCCCTCTCCCTCTTCCCTCCTCCTTCTCTCCTCTCCTCTCTCTCTCTCTCTTCTCTCTCTCTCTCTCTCTCTCCTCCTCCCTCTCCCTCTCCCTCTCCCTCCCTCCTCCCTCTCCCTCCCTCCTCTCCCTCCTCCCTCTCCCTCTTCCATCCCCCTCCTCTCTCTCTCTCCTCTCTCCCCCTCTCTCCTTCCCCTCCCTCCTCACTCTCCTCCTCCCTCCTCCCTCCCCTCTCCCTCTCCCCTCCCCCTCTC
>NW_020870439.1:364454-366320 GCF_003789085.1 Penaeus vannamei | reverse complement strand
CCTCGCAGGCCTCTCCCACCTTCTTCCTCTCACATCCCCCGCGCCTCCTCCTACCTCCTGCATGGGTCCGACCTCTTCTATTACCTCGCAGCCTCCCCACCTTCTCCCTCTCACATCCCCGCGCCTCCCTACCTCCTGCATGGCCGACCTCTTCTATTACCTCGCAGGCCTCCCCACCTTCTTCCTCTCACATCCCCGCGCCTCCCTACCTCCTGCATGGCGTCCGACCTCTTCTATTACTCGCAGGCCTCCCCACCTTCTTCCCTCTCACATCCCCCGCGCCTCCCTACCTCCTGCATGGCGTCCGACCTCTTCTATTACCTCGCAGGCCTCCCCACCTTCTCCCTCTCACATCCCCCGCGCCTCCCTACCTCCTGCATGGCGTCCGACCTCTTCTATTACCTCGCAGCCTCCCCACCTTCTCCCTCTCACATCCCCCGCGCCTCCCTACCTCCTGCATGGCGTCCGACCTCTTCTATTACCTCGCAGGCCTCTCCACCTTCTCCCTCTCACATCCCCCGCGCCTCCCCTACCTCCTGCATGGCGTCCGACCTCTTCTATTTTCTCGCAGGCCTCCCCACCCTCTTCTTCACATCCCCCGCGCCTCCCTACCTCCTGCATTCCGGCCGACCTCTTCTATTACCTCGCAGGCCTCCCCACCTTCTCCTCTCACATCCCCCGCGCCTCCCTACCTCCTGCATGGCGTCCGACCTCTTCTATTACCTCGCAGCCTCCCCACCTTCTCTTCCTCTCACATCCCCCGCGCCTCCCTACCTCCTGCATTCCGGCCGACCTCTTCTATTACCTCGCAGGCCTCCCCACCTTCTCCCTCTCACATCCCCCGCGCCTCCCTACCTCCTGCATGGCGTCCGACCTCTTCTTATTACCTCGCAGGCCTCCCCACCTTCTCCCTCTCACATCCCCCGCGCCTCCCTACCTCCTTGCATGGCGTCCGACCTCTTCTATTACCTCGCAGGCCTCCCACCTTCTCCTCTCACATCCCCCGCGCCTCCCTACCTCCCGCATTCCGGCCGACCTCTTCTATTACCTCGCAGGCCTCCCCACCTTCTCCCTCTCACATCCCCGCGCCTCCCTACCTCCTGCATGGCGTCCGACCTCTTCTATTACCTCGCAGGCCTCCCCACCCTCTTCCTCTCACATCCCCTGCGCCTCCCTACCTCCTGCATGGCGTCCGACCTCTTCTATTACCTCGCAGGCCTCCCCACCTTCTCCCTCTCACATCCCCCGCGCCTCCCTACCTCCTGCATGGCGTCCGACCTCTTCTATTACCTCGCAGGCCTCCCCACCCTCTTCCTCTCACATCCCCTGCGCCTCCCTACCTCCTGCATGGCGTCCGACCTCTTCTATTACCTCGCAAGCCTCCCCACCTTCTCCCTCTCACATCCCCCGCGCCTCCCTACTCCTGCATGGCGTCCGACCTCTTCTATTACCTCGCAGGCCTCCCCACCCTCTCCTCTCACATCCCCCGCGCCTCCCTACCTCCTGCATGGCGTCCGACCTCTTCTATTACCTCGCAGGCCTCCCCACCTTCTCCCTCTCACATCCCCCGCGCCTCCTACCTCCTGCATTCCGGCGCGACCTCTTCTATTACCTCGCAGGCCTCCCCACCTTCTCCCTCTCACATCCCCCGCGCCTCCCTACCTCCTGCATGGCGTCCGACCTCTTCTATTACCTCGCAGGCCTCCCCACCTTCTCCCTCTCACATCCCCCGCGCCTCCCTACCTCCTGCATGGCGTCCGACCTCTTCTATTACCTCGCAGGCCTCCCCACCTTCTTCCTCTCACATCCCCCGCGCCTCCCTACCTCCTGCATGGCGTCCGACCTCTTCTATTACCTCGCAGGCCT
>NW_020870439.1:354454-356954 GCF_003789085.1 Penaeus vannamei | reverse complement strand
ATGATAATGGTGGTGGTGGTGATGATGATATTAATAATAGTAGTAGTAAAGAATAATGAAAATAATCATGATAATACTAATAGTATTGTAGTAATAGTAAGTGAAGTAATAGTAGTAATGATGATAATAATAATAATGATAATAGTAATAATAATTATTAATATGATAATTTATAATAATAATCATCAATAATTACAATAATAAAATAATAATAATAGCGTTGTAGTAACAGTATAGAAGTAATAGTAGTGGCAATAGTAGTAATAGATAAGTAGTACCGGTAGTGGTAATGATAATGATAATAATGGGGAAACAACAGCAACAATAATTAGTATCTTAATCATTAATTTAATGTATTCTTGATAAAGTATACCGCATGTGTGTGTGTGTGTCAGAGAGAGAGAAAGAAGAGAGAGAGAAAGAGAGAGAGAGCGAGAGAGAGAGAGACAGAGAAGAGAAGAAAAAACGAAGAGAAAGAGAAAGAAAACGAAGAAAGAGAGACAGAAAGAGAAAGAAAAAAACGAAAGAGAAAGAGAGACAGAAAGAGAAAGAGAAAGAGAGAGACAGAAAAACATACCTGCGGACATGGGTGACAGCACGTGGAAGTGAGTGGACGCGGCCCCAGCTGACTCCCCGAAGATGGTGACCTTGCCTGGGTCGCCTCCGAATGCCCGGATGTTGTCCTGCACCCAGCGGAGGGCCATTGTCTGGTCCTTCAGTCCGAGGTTGCCGGGAATTTCGTCATCTCCGGTCGTCAGGAATCCTGAAAAGGTAACCAGGGGCTGTGCTGAAAATACCTGACAGTGTGATACAAGGGTTTTCAGAGGCTTCGTCGAACTACAGTTATGACATCTGAAATGAAAATGATGTTATATTTTACATTATATTCTTGTGTGTGTGGAGGGGGGGAGTAAAAAATTCATGCGTATTATAATTTTTCTAAAATGTAAAATAAGGGTGTCTATGGAAAGTCAAACTTTCGCTTCTCTCTTTCTCTCTCTCTCTCACTCTCTCTTCTTTCTTTCTTTCTTTCTTCTTTCTTTCTTTCTCTCTCTTCCTCCTTTCTTTCTTTCTTTCTTTCTTTCTTTCTTTCTTTCTTTCTTTCTCTCTCTCTCTCTCTCTCTCTCTCTCTCTCTCTCTCTCTCTCTCTCTCTCTTCTTTCTTCTTTCTTTCTCTTTCTTTCTTTCTCTTTCTCTCTCTCTCTCTCTCTCTCTCTCTCTCTCTCTCTCTCTCTCTCTCTCTCTCTCTCTCTCTCTCTTCTCTCTCTCTCTCTCTCTCTCTCTTTTCTCTCTCTTTCTCTCTCATACACATATTGACGTGGGAAAGTGCGTGAGTGGCCATGTGAAAGAGTATGTATGGTCGTGTCCGAGTGTAAGGAAATGCGTAACCCTTGTAAAAGAGAATGAAAGTGTGTGGACACGTGGAAGAGTGTCTGTGGCCATACGAAAGAGTGCGTGGCCAATGTGAAAGATTGTGAAAGTGCGTGAAGACCTTGGGTGACTCCCTTTTCACCCCCTGGCCATTGGGTAACCCCTTCTCTACCCATTGGGGAATCCGCGACCCCTTGGACAGGCCGGTTGAGTAATACAACTCAGTGTAAAGTCATATCAACAACTTGCATGGGTTGTTAATTACACTGAAAATAACCCTTCGAGAGTGACCAAGTGGAAAAGAGGATTTAAAAAAGAGCATTGTAACATGTAAAAGAACAAAAACAATAAAATATAAACATATACAATCACAACCATAGCATTTAATAAAAGACATCCCATGAAATGTAAAAATAAAAATCATATTTCTCTCGCCTGTTAAAAAAAAGTCAAGAATCAATAACACGTTATTTCCAAACTACAAGCGAAAGAAAACGAGAAAAAAACACGTAAAAAAACACGTAAAAACCACCCAGAGTAGAGAGACGGTACTGTATGACGACGAGAACCACGTCCTTCGTCAGGAGAGGAGCCGGGCCATAAAAGGCGCTGTTTCCGATGGTGAATCCTCCGCCGTGGATCCACACCATCACCGGCAGATCCGCTTCGTGAGGCTGGAATCGACAGCAATAATTAATTTCTTTTTCTTTTTTTTTTCTTTTTTTTATTAAGGATAGATGTACATGACACAGAGAGAAAGAAATACACACAACGCACTCACACACACATATGCACACACTAACAAAGAGAGAAAGATATATAGATAGATAGATGTAGATATAGATAGAGAGGTTGTATAATACAAGCATTTATGCATATACATGCATATTCATCTGCACACACAAACGCACACAACACCACACACACAAACACAACGGAATCCCGCCTGACAGCCGCTGCGCCTACCCCTCCAACTCCTGACGAAGGGAGAGCGAGCACGCGGCCCAACTTACCCTCGGAGTGTGGACGTTGAGGAAGAGGCAGTCCTCCTGCCCCTGGAGCTTGGCCTCGACGAGGGTGAACAGCTGGGGGCACATGGGCGTGGGGAGCGAGCCGTTCCTCACTCCCGA
>NW_020870439.1:344454-349454 GCF_003789085.1 Penaeus vannamei | reverse complement strand
TATCAACATTGCAGCTATATTACGGCAACGGCCAGGGAGCTTGCGAAAACTTTTCTTTAGTTAGCATCAACAGTCTCGGGTATTTTCATAATGGTACGTTTAACGTTGTGTCCCTTTGCAGTGCGATGCAGATAGGGACATGTTATAATGTAATTGATGACTGTGATGACGACGAAGTGTAAGAGCAGAGGGGAGAAATATGGTGTTTTTCCTTTTAAGACTTTTTAGGTCATGCCAGCCATTATGGGCATGCAGCGCTGGGCATTCTGGTCATCAAGGGCATGCAGCGCTGGGCATTCTCGCCACTATGGGCACGCAGCGCTGAAGCTTATCCAGAAAAGACGGACGGCGGGGGAGGCCGCAGCTGAGCCTCGTCCGCAGCTCTTCATATCTCCTGCCGCATGAGTGCGTCCAAAGGGCGCGAAGAAGCACCAACAGACGCCCAGGCTCTTCCGACGGGCGTGCGTCCTCGAAGTCCTGCAGCAGGACTGGATCCTTCGCTGAGAGCTCGCGACGCCCGTTTCGCTTGGCCGAGAGGTTCCTTGCCGACAAGATCTATACACAGACCTAACTTCCGCCCACGCAGGGTCGGAGGGCCGTTCGGGAGCCCCATTCGGTCGGTGTTTCGGGTCAAGGTCTAAAACTTATAGGAACTTGCTTCGGGTCGCCTTCAGGGCCGCAGGGATGCCGCGAGGCCTTTGGTTTGGCTCGCCGCTACGTGCGGGCGGGGGAGGCAGTCGCCATGAAATTAATGCCGTTGGTGTTTGGCGCGTTGAAACGTGATGCAAGGTGGCGGGGCGTGGATGTTTTTTTTTCGTAATAGTTTTTTTTTTTTTTTTGGGGGGGTCAATTAGATATTCCGCAGTATTCTAACGTATATGGAAAACGTTATATTAAGATAATGGAAAAAAGGAAGAGGCTAAACAACTAAACTGCCTAAAAACTGAAATATAGATTTAAAACTTCCCTTGATGGTTCTATTAAGAAAATATACTAAAGTCATGATAAAAAAGTCCAATCTTGAATATGCTTGTCATCGTACACTTCAGGTCCGCCGGAGTTGGGAACATACAATTTAAGGCCAGCAGGATGCTCGATTCCGAAGGCCTCTCCCTGTATTATTGCCTGCTATCAGTTCAGGCTGCCGCGCACTCTGCTCTCCTTGTGTGCATGTTATTTGAAATGTCTCTTCGCACAGCAGAGTCCTTGCATTTGTTCCTTTCCTTCGCCGAAACGTTCTCTATTTAGGCTCGCCTTGCGGACCCCTTCCTCCTCCTCTCCTTGGGCATGTCAGAGTCAGCAGCAGAATTTGCTCATCTTGCTCACCGCTTCTCCACAGAGCACAACTGGCCATCTCGCCCAGCAGCATGAACTGTGCCCATTGCGACAAATGTAAAAAAAGGTAAGGATGAAAATGGATATCTTTACAGTATTCTTTTCCGTTTTCGATTATATCTATCCGGAATATACGTATATCTAACGAAGATATAACTGAAACCGGTCAATACATCGCTTGCACTGAACCGTATTCATGTTGACTAATGTAGAAAGGTATGAATGAGAATATCTTTAAAATACAAGAGATGTATTTGACAGGTTTCGAATATATCTTCGTCAGAAATACATTTTCATACCTTTCTACCTCTTACACTGTGAAGATATCCATCTACATTCATGCCTTCTCTATATTTGTTTCTCTCATCTTGCACATCTTTCAGCTTTCATTTGCTTAATCGCACGTAACTGAAAGTATAGCCTAAGGGGACATGTGTCTTCTAATCTTCTAAATGGCGTGCACAGTCAGGCCAAACACAAAGAGTAGCTCGCTTTAACTTCAGGCACGCGGCGACGCCCATGCGCTGATCAGGCTGAGCTGTCTCCCACCTTGGCCACAGTGCAAGCTGAATCCCTGGCCTCGACGAGAGTCCTCTTGGCCACGGGGCTCACGCCTTTCGGGCCCTTGTCGCTGCCCGACGGCGAGCTCTGTTAAAGGCGAGACAAGTCCGCTGGAAAAGATCCTGTCTGTTCCGAGCCATAGATCACCCAATTGTCGGCCCCTTCAGCCGCCAAGGCCAGAGGCGGCTGGGCTTGGTCGGCTGTGGCCTGACGGGAGAAGGGCCGCGCGGTGTTGTCGGGTGTATATCCTTTCTTGTTTGGTGTTATCATCAGGGTTATCATTATTGCGATTATTAATGTGTTTCGTTGTTGTTGTTGTTATGGTTATTGTTATTACCATTATCATTGCTGTTATGATTAACACGAATTATTATCATCTTCATCACCCTCATCAATATCGTTATCACATATTTATTTCTATACATACATACGTGTATATATATACATATACATACACACACACACACANTTTTTCTTTTGCCCTTTCTCCTCTCTTGCTTTTCCTTTTAAATAAAACTACCTAATTCTTTCTCCCACCACCATTCTTTGCTGTCTCCACGTACGGTCCCCCAACCTCACCCCTCCCCGATCCCTTCCTGTATCCTCCTCCCCTTTCTCTCTCTGTTCTCATTCTCTCTCTCTATATCTAGCCCTTACCCCTCCGCCCTTCACTACTATACTCCGTTCACCCTAAATCCACTTTATCCTTCCCTCCCTCTCTCCCTTTTCTGTCTCATACAAGCCCTATATCTTCTATCTCCTCCCTCCCCTCCCGTTCCCTCCCTCCCTCTCTCTCTCTCTACTCTCTCTCTCTCTCTCTCTCTCTGTCGTCTCTCCTCTCTCTCTCTCTCTCTCGGCTCTCTCTCTCTCTCTCTCTCTCTCTCTCTCTCTCCCTCTTCTCTCTCTCCCAGCTCTCTCTCTCTCTCTCTCTCTCTCTCGCTCTTTCTTCCTCCCATCCTCCCTCCCTCATTTCTCTCCCTCTATCTCTCTCCCTCCCATCCCTTTATTCTTTCTTCAATTCTATTTTTTGCATTTTCTTCTCTCCTCTCTCTCTCTCTCTCTCTCCTCTCTCCTCCTCGCTCTTCCTCTCTCTCTCTCTCTCCCTCTCTCTCCCTTCTCCCTCTCTCCCCCCTTTCTCTCTCCCTTTTTCCTCCTCCCTCTCCTCCCTCCCTCCCCCCTCTCTCCCTCCCTCCCTTCCCTCCCTTCCTTCCTCTCCTCTCATCCCATCCTCCTCTCCCTCCCACCCTCTCTAATATACCTTCACACACCAACCCCCAACCACAGTGTTATACCAACCACCTTACCTTACTCAATAACACGCTATTATCACCCCTAATGTCATAACACCTGTCATTACCATCACCTCTGTCAATATTGCGATTATCATACCCGACACTTTCGTCACTGCAATGTCATCTCAACGTCATCATTGCACAAGCTATTGCAAACACTGTCATTAGGGCTGTTTCTTAGCATTGTATTGTCTTACTTGCAAATCAGCTGATAAGATATTGCGAAGGAGAGAGAGTCTTGTGTCAATAAGAATTATGTCAACAGCTGATGTGGTGGAATAAAACGATGGATAAAATGTGATATAATGTTTTACGTACGAAGGAAAAAGACTATGAATGATATTAGTGATAATGATAGTGATGATGATGATGATAACAATGATGGTAATAATGATGATGTGGAATAATAATGATAAGAGATGATAAGTAACGACACAATAATGATAAACGACAATAATGATAAAGGGTATAATGTTGATGATAAATAATTAATGACAAATGAATTAAATAATGAGAATGATATAATTGTAATGATATGTTATCAATACTAAGAAAAGATGAAAGATGATGATATCACTATTTGATATAAACATCATATCAAGTAAATATAAAGAGCAATGATGATGGTGATACTGATAATGGATTATTGATAATAATGACGAAATGATTGGAATATATGATGATAATGATTATTGATAATAATGATTGATGAATGAATGAAAATGATAATGATTGATAATGATTTAGATAAACAATATGATATAGAACATTAATGATGATTGATAATGAGGTTTGAGGATAATAAAAATAATACAAATAATTAATAATAGAAAATAACATTATGTTAATATTAATAAGGATAATAACAACAATAACAATGATAATGAGAATAAAAAATAATAAAAAAGGTAATTGTATGTGAATAACCAATAATAATGATAATGATGATAATAAGGATGATGATAATGATAACATGATAACAACAATTGATAATTATGATAATAGTAATGATAATGAAGAATGTAATAGCAATAATAAAACGATGATGATAAATAGCAAGAATGATAATATGATGATAATAAAAATGATCATGATAATACCAATAATGATAAACAACAATGAAAATGATAATGAAAAAGCAGAAGAAGAATATTGATGATAACAATATTACTGATAATGATAATGATAATTACAATATCGATAAGGATAGTGATCGTAATTGTTTATATTTATATCAATAATGTTAACAACAGCAACAATAATAAAGATGATAATGCTGATTATAAATGATAAGAACAGTACTTATTAAAATAATGATGATAATGATAACAGTAATAGCAATAATGATAATAATAAAACTAATAGCAAAACGAAATACTAACAATATAACACCACCACCAACAAAACAACAAGAATAACATTAGACCACAGTCACTACAACAAAAACACCACCACCACCCTTCAAGACTACTACTCACCACCGCAACACCAGAAATAACACATCCCACCACAACACCAAAAAAATAACACATCGCCCACCACCAACAATCACCAGAAATAACACCACATCACCACCACAACACCCAAAAAAATAAACACATCACCACCACCATAACACCAAAAATAACAACCACATCACACCACCACCACCACTGCCAAACAAAAAACACCAGCACCAAATCACCACCACAAACTACCAGAAAATTTCACCACATCACCACCACAACCACCAAATACCACCACATCCCCACTCAGCACCAGAAATACCCACCACATCACCACCACCAACCACCAGAAAATAAACACCAACCC
>NW_020870439.1:326954-334454 GCF_003789085.1 Penaeus vannamei | reverse complement strand
CAGCAGACTTAGATGCGTGTGTAGAAGTGTCCTGTGGTATTTTGACCTTGGGATTAATGTCTGGTATAGGATGCATAGCCAAGGGGGGGGGGGAGTAGTGGATAGAAATGGCGATAGGTCACTGGGCATAGCGATAGACAGGTTGATGGACCATTAGATAGATAGATAGATGGAGATAAGTAGGGATAGGTAGGTAGGTAGGTAGATAGAGTTAGAGATAGATAGATAGATAGATAGATAGATAGATAGAGAGAGAGAGAGAGAGAGAGAGAGAGAGAGAGTAAACAAGAAAGAGAAGAACAAGGCAAAATAAGACAAAAACAGTCACAGAGGCATAGAAATACCTCGCCAGGAACACACGCCAAAATATGTAGTCATGTATTGTATCAGCTTTTCCACATTCCCCCAGAAATATACAATCTAAGTAAATCATATTCATAAAAGGCAAAAACAAAAGCAAAAAAACAAAATTCATATCCTTATATATTTTTACGTAAAAGGGTGTAACAATAACTAGACTCGTTTTGTCACTGGTGTTATCATTATTATCAGTTCCTTTCGTATTATCACTTGTGTTATCATTACTGGCATAGCAATTATCATCATAATCATCATATGTTTATCACTAGTGTTATCATTGTTATCAGTTCGTTACGTATTATCATTATCATTACTGTAGCAATTATCATCATAATCATCATATGTTTATCACTGGTGTTTTCATTGTTATCAGTTCGTTACGTATTACCATTTGTGTTATAATTACTGGCATAGCAATTATCATCATAATCATCATATGTATACTATATATGAAATTATCCTACCAAAAAAATCACAAGGAATCATTATACCATAAAAGGCACGGAATTGTCATAACCAAGAAAAACGAAGAAACAAATAGTTTATTATTTTCTTTTATTACCATTACCATTACTATTATCATCATTATCTTTACTATCATCATTATTATTATCATAATAGTTATTATCATTATCCGTATCATCATCATTATTATTACAATTGTTATCATTAGAATCTCTTTGGATTACCATTTCAATCAATATTATTTTATTATTATTATTATTATTAATATTAATTCATTATCATATTAATATTACCATCATTACGTATATTGTTCCTATTATTAACATTCTTCTTCTTCTCTCCATGTTATTATTATTGCTATTATATTTACTATGGTCATTATTGTTAATGATATTATTGATATCATTTCATATCATCATTATTGTCATCATTTTCATTATTTTCATTATTGTTATTATCATTTTCATATTGTTATTATTATCATTATCATTGTTGTTATTATATAATAATAATAATAATAATTATTTTATTATTATTATTAATTATTATTTATTATATATTATTATTATTATTATTATTCATTATTATTATATTATTTATTTATCATTATTATTATTATCATTATCCATTTATTATCTATTATCATATTATTATATTATTGTCTATTATATTATTGTTTATTATTATTATTATTATTATTATTTAATTATTTTTTAATATTATTATTATTTTATCATATATTATTATTATATTATTATTATTATTTAATTATATTATTCATTATTATTATTATTATTATTATCATTATATATTATATTATTATACTTTATTATCATTATTATCATTATTGTTATTGTTATTGTTATCATTATCATTATTATTCTTACTATTATCATCCTTAGTAATAATGATATTATAATGATAATAACTCCCATCATCATTATTATCATTATTATGATAACTACAACCATAATAATGATAATATTAATAATAACAACAATGGTGTTAATAAGAGTAATATTAAAGACAAAGAAAATCATAATCAGAATAGAAATGAAGATAATCAAATAAATAAAAGCAAAGAAACAGGAAAACAAAAAACAAGAGCAAAAAAAAAAAGGAAAAAAAAAATAAAACCGGAAAACAAAAACAAAAGCAAAAAACAAACAAACAAACAAACTAACAAAAACACATAAAACAATGAATAAGAATTAAGACCGACATAGATATATTAAGAGGATTATTTTGAGTGAAAAATAGATAAAACAAGGAACATTTTGTACACACAGCTGTTCCGAACGCCTGTTACTGTAGACACCTGTGTGTGAGCATTCGAACACTTGTTTTTTTAATCTGGCAGTTCAATGTAACCTTCTTTCCTCTTCTCTCTCTCCTCTCTCTCTCTCTCTCTCTCTCTCTCTCCTCTCTCTCTCTCTCTCTCTCTCTCTCTCTATCTCTTCTCTTCTCTCTATTTTCTTTCTTTCTTTTGTTTCTTTTTTCTTTTCTTCTTTCTTCTCTCTCTCTCTTTCTCTTATTTTCTCTCTCTCTCTCTCTCTCTCTCTCTTCTCTCTCTCTCTCTCTCTCTCTCTCTCTCTCTCTCTCTCTCTCTCTCTCTCTCTCTCTCTCTCTCTCCTCTCTCTCTCTTCTCTCTCTCTCTCTCTCTCTTCTCTCTCTCTCTCTCTCTCATCTCTCTCTCTCTCTCTCTCTCTCTCTCTCTCTCTCTCTCTCTCTCTTCTCTCTCTCTCTCTCTCTTTCTCTCTTTTCTCATCTCTCTCTCTCTTTCTCTCTCTCTACTCTTTTCACACCTAACTTTCTCCCCCCCTTTTCTCTCTCTCTCTCTCTGTCTTTCCGTCTGTCTGCCTTCTTTCTCTCTCTCTCACTCACTTTTCTTTTTTTCTTTTTTTTTCTTTCCCTGTCTTTCCCACCCTCTTCTTATCATTCTATATATCCGTCTCTCTCTCACTTTCTTTCTTTCTCTCTTTCCCTCCCTCTTCCTATCTTAATTTCTTCCTCTCTCTCTTTCTCCCCCCCTTTCCCCCCCCCCCCCCCCCCCCCTTTGTCTCTCTCTCTCTCTCTCTCTCTCTCTCTCTCCTCTCTTCTCTCTCTCTCTCTCTCTATCTGTCTATATATATCTCTCTCTCCCCTCTCTATCTCTCTCCTCTCGTCCTCCCCTCCCCCCCTGTCTCTCTTTGTCTCCCTCTTTTCTCTCTTCTCCCTCTCTCTCTCTCTCCCTTTCTCCGTCTCTCCCTTTCCTCCAAACTACCAAGGCCTTGCGTGGCCAGACGCGTCCTAACCCCTAATTGCAGTGTTAGCTTTGTCTTTGGCTTCCTTAATCCCGTCCCTATTTCGCAGACGCATTTCAATAATTGCCAATTATGCTTGTCTTTTCAGGGGTGGGGAGGCAAACAGTAAATAAAAGAGAGAAAAAAAGAACGAAATTGAGGATAAGAAGAAAAAGGATAGTTGGTTAAATACCCGGTGTTTACAGGTAAATTA
The DNA here is from genome assembly GCF_003789085.1 of Penaeus vannamei. Lineage (NCBI taxonomy): Eukaryota > Metazoa > Arthropoda > Malacostraca > Decapoda > Penaeidae > Penaeus > Penaeus vannamei. The sequence goes on along the minus strand of NW_020870439.1, from coordinate 331,133 downwards.
GAAGATTTGGTGATAATAAGAAGAAAGAAAATAAAAAACAAAAAATCTAAAATGAAAATGGCGAGTTTTTCTTTCTCATCTTTTATTCTTCGGTCTCTTTCTTTCTTTCCCTTTTCATATTCTCTCCTCTTCCCCCTCCTATTCTCTCTCTCTCTCCCTTTCCCCTACACATTCTCCCCCGCTCTCCTTCCCTCTCCTTATCCGTCTCTTTCTTGCCTTATTCCCCCAATCCACATCTCTCTTTCTTTTATTTTCTCCTCCTCCTTCCCTCCTTTTCCTTCTTTCTCTTTTATCTGCCTTCTTCCCCATCTCTCTCCTCTCCTTTTCCGGTTCCCTTGCTCTCTTTCTCCCGGCTCCACCGTTCCGAGACACCACTCTTTCAACGCACCTCGTCTCCTCTTTTTATCTCTCTCTCTCTTTCCCTACCCGTTTCTTCCTTTTCCTCCCCATTCTCTGTTCCTACCCACTCTTTTTACTTTCCCTCTCCCTCTTTTCCCTCCTTTTTCCCTTCCCCTTCTTTCCCTCGGACCCTCCTCCCTCTCCCTCCCCCTCCCCTCTTTCCCTCCTTCCTCTCCTCTCCCTCTTTCCCTTCTCCCATCTCTTTCCCTCCTCCTCCCCCACTCCTCTCCCCTACTTCCTCTCTTTGCCTCCACTCCTCTTTCCCCTTCCCCTGCCCCCTCTATATCCTTCCCGTTTTTTTTCTTCTCTCTCATTTCCACCCATCCCCCTCTCTTTTCCCTCCCTCTTTCCCTCTCCTTCTTCCCCTTCCTCTCCTCTCTTTCCCTCCCCCTCTCCTCTCCACTCCCCTCCACCTCCCTTTCCCTCTCCTCACACTTCCCCCTCCTTTCCTCCCTTTTTCCTCTTTCCCTCTCTTTCCCTTCCTCTCTCATTTCCTCCCCCTCTCCTCTATTTCCCTCCTCCTCTTCCCTTCCTCCCTCTATCCCATCCCTCCCTCCTTTCCCTCTCTCCCTCTTCTTCCTCCCTCCTTCCTCTCTTTCCCTCCCCCCTTCCTCTCTTTCCCCACCACCTCCCTTTCCCTCTCTCCTCTTTCCCTCCCTCTTCCTTCCTCTCCTCCTCTCTTTTCCACCCCCCCCTCTCCTCTTCCTCTCCTCTCTTTCCCTCCCTTCTTTTCCTCTCCTCTCTTTTCCTCTCTCTCTTCCCCCCTTCCTCTCCCCCTTCCTCTCCTCTTCCTCCTCCCTTCCCTTCAGTCCTCTCCCCCCTCCTCCTTCCCCCTCCGGCCATTCGGCATTCGCCTTTCTCACGTGCGTGGTCGGCGGCTTTCATTCAATTTCATCGCTTTTTCCACAGCAATGGTCCACAATGGGGCGGTATTTGTCTGGCCTGTCCATTAAGCCGCAAATAAAGACCAAATAAAGCCAAAATATTGTCCCACGTCTGACGTCTGGGCTTTTAGCTTCTGTAGTAAAATAATTGTTGAAAAGCGCAGTTATGTGTGAATGAGTGAGGAGGCGGGTTGTTCGGGCGCTGGCTTCGGCTTCGGGAGATTTCGGAAAGGGGGAAACGTTCGGAGGGAAAATCTTTAATCTGATGAATCAAAGACTTATGTAGTCTTAGTTAGTCGTATCTATTCATAAGTCAGTACGGGATTCTGAATGGATCTTGACGCTTAAAGGAATGGGTTCGGACGCGATGTCAGTGCGAAGACGAAGCCAGGAGTGCAGCCGTTGGAAGGCGCCTAAAACGTTTTCCCGTCACAGGACAGAGAGCATCAGTGCAGAACGAGCGACACAGTCTGAAAAAGAGGGGATTTTTTCCCCTTTTTTTCGTCTTCATTCTGAGAAAATTCCGCGAAATGTTGGCACAATTATCGTGACAATCTTAGTGAATGTTGTGAATAGAAAATTTTTGCTCATGAGATTCCATCCGCATGATTTTTTGCTTTTGAATAACTTAAGCAAAACATTTACAGATAATCTCGACCTTCTCATATACTTATTAATTATTCCTTTCCTCGACACGTTCATAATCGAATGACAATCGAGCCGCGTAGATCATCTGAACGAAAAAATAAGAGACATTCCAGCGATCAGTGTCCGGCAAAAGGAACGCCGAAGCACAATGGCGGCGATTGGTCGGCGCGACTTGCTGTCAGAAACTCGCCAAAACGTTTGACGGCTTGATCTTGGGCTTCAACCAATCTCTCTCTATCTCTCGGCGGAGCTTCGTTTTTTCTCTCTTTACTTCCCCTAATATCTATTTCATTCGTATCTTACTATATCTATTTTTCTCTTATCACAATTATGATTTTAAATATTGAAATGCATAACGAAATGTTATGATGACACCGTAGAATAACAAACGAAGCCGATGTCGGTCACTTTCGGACGCAGTCGATAGGGGGATAGGGGAGGGGGGGGGACCTTTTTTCCATATCGTGTAATCGACTCGAGTGTTATGCGGTGTCTTTTGATCGAGAAGAGAGAGAGAGAGAGAGAGAGAGAGAGAGAGAGAGAGAGAGAGAGAGAGAGAGAGAGAGAGAGAGAGAGAGAGAGAGAGAGAGAGAGAGAGAGAGAGAGAGAGAGAGAGCCTGAGAGAGAGAGAGAGAGAGAGAGAGAGAGAGAGAGAGAGAGAGAGAAGAGAGAGAGAGAGAGAGAGAGAGAGAGAGAGAGAGAGAGAGAGAGAGAGAGCAGAGAGAGAAAGAGAGAGAGAGAGAGAGAGAGAGAGAAGCAGATGAGAGAGAGAGAGAAAGTGAAGAGAGAGAGAGAGAGAAAGTAGAGAGAGAGAAAGAGAGAGAGAGAGAGAGAGAGAACAAGATAAGAGAGAGGAGAGAGAGAGAGAGAGAGAGAGAGAGAGAGAGAGAAGAGAGAGAGAGAGAGTTATGAGTTAGAGAGAGAGAGAGGATGAGATGATTATTGAGAGGAAGCAATGTAAAGAGAATAGATGAGATGAGAAGATGCTGTAGAGATGATTGAGAAGATGAGAGATGAGAGGAGAGATGAGAGAGTAGAAGATAGAGAGAGAGGTGGGGTAGATAGAGTGATGAGAGAGAATGAGTATTGTAGTCCGCTATGTAATGTTGCGTTTATGACCAACCTCTTAGTTGTCCTAAAATAGCGGCAAAATTCTCACCTTCGTATTTTGCTATGTAGCTCACAAACAAGACTGGTCCAGCCATATTGCTCATTAGTGTTGACTGGGTGCAAGGCATAATTCGAGAGAAAGAATTAATTGATGACATGGATGTAATTGCCTCTGTACATAATGATTGCTTTGCGCGATACGTAGATGCAATCGAGGTAAGAGAGTTCACATCAGAACCGAGTTTAATGGTATAATGACCTATGATAATGTAGAGCTAAGAGAAAAAAAGAGTAGTTGGTACAAAATCGAAAATATTCTAGTGTAGGGCGAGCTGAGACAGTCCAGAAAAGTGAGAAAAACGAATCATTATATTGTACAGTGAGAATGTAGGTAAGATTAAATATAGTTATAATTCTAATAGATGATTGTTATGCACCATGGAATAAATGTTTGAGGAGGGCCAGGAGAGTAGAAAGTAAAGTTAGGAGCGCAGGATGTATGATGTATGAGACAAACTTGATTCGGACTGCAGATGATCACTGAGTCTCTCTCTGATCTCTCTCGTCTATTCGCAACGTAAGCTCAGTCGAGTTGTATGTCAGAGCTCTCTAGAGTCAGCAGAGGAGTCTCATCACGGAGGATTATTGTCTTCATTCTCTTCTATATTGCTTATTGTCATGATGTTACTCATCGCTCTCTTCGTCTCATCCATCTCGGATCTCATCTCGAATCGATGTCACGTCTCAGTACCAGCAGAGAGATGCAGCTACGAGAGAGACGAAGTGATCCTACTCGATGTACTGTATGTATGTTCATCTCATCACCTCTCTACGTATGCTCACTACGCACTCAGTCAACGAGTAATCACTAATATCACATCTTCACTCTCAGTCTTCACTTCTACAACTTCTCATCTCGACTGCATGTATCACTCTCATCTCCCTTCTCTCTCTGGCCGCCACCACATGCGTTGTGAAGTTGTGGTCAACCCTGTCGTCACATAACTGAGAGCTCATAGAACAGAGTAATGTTCAATCCCAAAGGAATACGCTAGACGCTTTAGGGCGTAAGATGACCGCGCGGTGAGCCTCATTGCCCGTGGGTCTCTGGGTGTTGTGCTAAGGCGGCACATGAAAA
>NW_020870439.1:306954-321954 GCF_003789085.1 Penaeus vannamei | reverse complement strand
TCCCCTACTCCTCCTCCTCCCTCTCCTGTTTCATATGTCCTTACCCCTCCTTCCTCCTCCCCCTCCTTCTCTCTCTATCCTCCATAGCCCCCTCCTTCCCTCATCCTCTCTCTCTCTCCTTCCTCCCCCTCCTGCTCTCAGTCTCCCCTTCCTCTTCGTCCCCTTCATCCTTCTCTCCCTCATTCCCTCCTTCTCCCTTTCGTCCTCTCTCTCGCTAGCGTTTTCCTTCTCTTTACTCCTCTCTCCCCCTTTGGCTTTCCCTCCTTCCTCTCTCCTTCATCTTCTCTCTCCCTCTCCTCCTCATCCTCTGTCTCCACTTCCTCAACTCTCTCTCTTCCCTTCATTTTTCTCCCCCTTTCATTCTCTCTCTTCCCTTCCCTCTCTCCCCTCGTCCCCCATCCTCCTCTCCTTCCCCCCCCCCCCCTTCCTCTCTGTCACCCCTCCCCCCTCTTCCTCCCTCTCCTCCCTCCCCCTCCCCCTCCCATCCTCTCCCCTTCCCTCTCATCCTCACTTGTCCCTTCCCCCCTCATCCTCTCCCCCCCCATCCAGTCTGTCTCCTCCCTCCCCCATCCTCTCTGTCTCTTCCCTCCCCTCATCTTCTCTCCCCCCTTCCCCCTCTCCCTATCCCCCCCCTCTCTCCCCATCCTCTCTGTCTCCTCCCTCCTCATCCTCTCTCCACCCTTCCCACTCATCCTCTCTCTTCCCCTCCCTCCCCCCCTTTCCTCTCTCCCCGTTCCCTTCCCCCTCATCCTCTCCAACTAAATGTTTTTCCCGCAAAAGGACCGATTATGACGCACTCAACCCGAAGACATCAGCCCAATTGTCCTCTTTTCCTCCCCCCCCCCCCCATGTCGTCTCTCTCTCTCTCTCTCTCTCTCTCTCTCTCTCTCTCTCTCTCTCTCGTTCGCTCTCTATCTTTCTCTATCGCCCTTTCTATCTCTTTCTCTCTCTGTTTAAACGTCTGTCTATCTCTCTTTTTCTATCTATCTATCTCTTTCTCTCTCCCTCTATTTATCTCTTTCTCTCTCCTCTATTTATCTCTTTCTCTTTTCCCTCTCTCTATTTATCTCTTTCTCTATCTCTCCTTCTATCTATCTCCTTCTCTATCTCTCTCTCTATCTATCTCTTTCTCTCTCTTTTCCCTCTTTCTTTCTCTCTCCCTCTTCCCTCTTTCGCTCTCTCCTCTCTCCTCTCTGTCTGTCTGTCTATCTATCTGTTTATCAAACTTTCTCTCTCTCTCTCTCTCTCTCTCTCTCTCTCTCTCTCTCTCTCTCTATCTTCTCCTCTCCTCTCTCTCTTTCCCTCTTTATATTCCCTTTTGCTCATATCTCCCCCTCTCTCTCTCTCTCTTTCCATCCTCCTCCTTTTCTCCGCGTTTATCCTTACGATTCGTTTTATCCGGTCGGCTCCTCTGACACGGTCCTGCGGGTCACGGGGGTCACGAGAGGTCAAGGGACAACGAGAAGGTGAAATGCGTTGGGCCTTTCGCGTGGACTCGGTGGAGCTTGAACGTCTAATGTGGGTGTGGGAATGAGAGGACATACAGACACACGCAGATACAGACACGCACGCACATACAAAAACATATACACACAATCAGAAACACACACACACACACACACAAACACGCGCAAACACTCACACACATACAATTGTATGCACATACAGACAGAGACACATACACACATACAGACACACACACGCACACACACACACACACACACACACACACACACACACACACACACACACACGCACACACACACACGCACGCAGGCACACAGACAAACACACACAAACATATGCACAATCTAAAATCATTATTCATTTCATGTCTTATATTTAGTTATTCTAACTACTACAACACATATTTATATCCATTGGTTGGCTTCAACAGATTTTTCATATTTGGATAGGTCGTATATGAAATCATGAAATAGCTGCTGAACACTAACAATCGTAAGCGAAATTATGATCTAAAGAATTTAACAACAACAATAATAGTAATAACAACATCGATGACGATAACAATGATGATTAAGAACTAAATTATGACAAGGATAATATGAAAAACAAGAATAATGATATCAGTAATACTATCAATAGTATTACTAATTAACGCAATACATAACAGCCAAAACAACAATGTATTGGCGATACTAATAATTATTAAGATTCCATTCATAGTGAAATAAAGATCATTACGAACATAAAAAATCGTGATACTATTAACATTAGTCTATCTATTTCTCCAACTAAAACCAATTAATCATGAGACTACAATTAATGATAGTGTAGATCATAATCTTAATACCTTGCCATGTATTCTTTCCTTTTAATAACTTTCGATTGTTCTTCACGCCGCTTGTTATTTTCATTACTCAGAACCTGTATATTGCCGCTGGGACTGTCAGACTCTGATAATATGACTGGTATCATTAGACAGCTGTTAATGATATACCGGTAATGATGACTGCTATTGTTATCATTAGGAAGTCTTATCAAAATGGCCATACACACACACACATAGACATACACACACGCACATATATATGTGTGTGTGTATGTGTGTGTGAGTGTGTGTGTTTGGGAAGAGGAAGAGGGAGAGGGAGAGGGAGAGTGAGGAAAAGGGAGGGAGGGAGGTAGGGAGAAAGGGAGAAAGGGAGGAAGGAAGGAGGGAGAGAGGGAGAGAGGGAGAGAGAGAGAGAGAGAGAGAGAAGAGAGAGAGAGAGAGAGAGAGAGAGAGAGAGAGAGAGAGAGAGAGAGAGAGAGAGAAGAGAGAGAGAGAGAGAGAAAGAGAAAGACAAGGAGAGGGAGAGAGAGAGAGAGAGAGAGAGAGAGAGAGAGAGAGAGAGAGAGAGAGAGAGAGAGAGAGAGAGAGAAGAGAGAGAGAGAGAGAGAGAGAGAGAAAGAAAGAAGAAGAGTGAGAGAGAAGCAAAACATTATATCCCTCCTATTATAAGCAACTTACATAAACGTCCCTGCAACCCCCCCACCCCCCACCCCCACACCCTCCACGTAACCAATACCCCTTACGTCACATTCCCCAAAACACATTGTTGACTGTGTCATGCATAGGCCAGTCAGCAGAAATCCATTAGCGTCTCCTCACAGTAAATATCTGACATCTGATTAATCGTCAAAGTGTTTACATTCACACCGAGGCTTCTCTTCGCCATGTTGTGGAGCCGTCGCGTAAATGGCTTGAAATCGTTCATTATAGTGGGGTTCCTTTCGTGTTCAGGCCGGCGTAAGGCTTAATATCAACTAAATTATCGTAGGATTGCGGTCTTCATGTGGCTAAGAGCTTACATATGTCGTCTATTATATGCGCATTATGTACACAGCATCAACCCTTAATACAGTCGCGTAAAAAGGCATTTTGCATTCACTTAGCTCACAAAAGTACGTCACTCAATGGAGCTGCCCGACTCCATCGTCCCTACATTAGCCTTATTAACGGCTATCATAAGACCCATTATCCCGTGCGCTTTCTTTTTCGGCTTAACCACTCTTCCAACAACTTGATCCCCGCGGCTCATGGATCGATCTTATGATAGGTGTCAGTAAGAGCGATAGTTGATCGGCAGGAGGAAGGATTTATAACTTTATTAGATACACGTGCTGTCGATTTCCTCCCGGGCCTTTCGCGAGAGGCGGCGCCGCGTCCGGACTCTCGCTCTTGGCTTCGTTGGCATGATCCGATGTACATGTTTATTCATTATCTTTCTCTAATTATTATCTATTCTTTATGAAGATTTTTAAAAGTAGCTTTTAAGATATGAGATCAGAAGAAATAGGAAGAGAAACAGCAAGAGAAAGAATAGTCGACAGACAGATAGATGTAGAGGTATATATACATACATTCCTACATACATACATATAAATATTCTACGATATGTATACACACACATTTATATATATATATATATATATATATATATATATATATATATATATATATAATTAGAGAGAGAGAGAGAAGAGAGAGAGAGAGAGAGAGAGAAGAGAGAGAGAGAAGATATTGATTAAGAATATAGTGATAATGATAGTAATCATAATAGTGATGATAATAATAATGACAAAAAATAATAATATAATAATGATAATAATAATAATAATGATAATAATAATAGAAATAATAAATTCATAGTAGTAGCATAATAGTAATGATAATGATATTTATAATAACAATAACAATGATAATCAACAGTGATATTAATCATCATACTCCTAATTACTACAACAACACTACTACAGCATTAATTGTAGCCATAATGATAACAATATTGATAATAAAAAAACAATAATAATGACAGTCCCAATAATAGCAAACGAAAGCCAAAGCCAGAGCCAAGACAATCGAACGCGCCGAAGGAGTCCCATCTGATTGGCAGCGAGTGTGTGTGTGTCTCTGTACGTGTCGCCCCGTGTACGTCTCTCTGTGTGTATGTATACATCTCGCGGTGTGTGTGTATCGGGCGGCAAGGCACCATTGTGTCACGGACCCCCATTGGCCTGCCGCTACACCCATTACATACCATTGGGACCATTATATTTACCCCACCGCCGTGTCCGCCGCGTCACCTCTGTCAGCGCCTGCACTTGTCCGGTCCCAGGCCTGGCGGTGCGGTGGTGGACGCCAACGGAAGAGCCAGCACGGTTTTTTTTGTTGTGGTTGTGGGCCTCGGGGATTCTGTTTGGTTGTTTGCTTTTTTGGTGTTGTGTGTTTTGGTTGGTGCTGTGGCTTGGGTGTTTTGGTTGGTGTTTTGTTGTTGTTTGGTGGTGTTGCTTGAGGGTATAGTTTGTTGTTGTTTGGTGGTGTGTTTGTAGTTGTGTTTTAGTGTTGTTTTTTTGACGTCTGTTTATGGTATCTTTTATATTATTTTGTGTTGTTTTTTCTGTTTGGTGTTGTTGCTTGGTGTTATGGTTATTAGTTGTGGTCGTGCGATACAATTATTATATATTATATTGGCGATAGAAATACTATTAGGACCATCTCTGCAAGAATCATATTTACAACACTATCATTGCTAATTATATATGCTGATAATGGCATGATTAAGTAGCAGTTGCAGTAATATGATGATTATTTTATCGATTATAATAATGATGACACTTATAATAATGATTATAACAACAGTAACAGCAACAATTATAATGATAATAGTGATGATAGTAATAATGATAATAATGGTGATGATAATGATAAATTGGTGATAACAAACTGACAATGACAATAATGATAATAATGATGATAGAAATGATATAATGATAGTAATGATAACAGATAAATAAATAATAAAATAATAACAAAGATAATATCAATAACAAAAATAATGATAATATAAAAAATAAGTAATAACAACAATGATTGCAAATGTGTCAATAGCAAAGACAATAACAATTAAATTCAAGTTTTCATGACCACTGCCACACCCAAGCCAATATTTGGACAGAAATAAAACAAAATGTGACGTCCGGGTTTATTTGTTGGTCTGAACTTGTCGTTTTAATCAGTCAACGCGGGGGAGGGTGTCAGGCAGCCGTCAATGACTGTAAATATTTTGACACTAAATGCAAAGGATTATTGTCATATCTATTTTTTTTTTTAATTCAAATGAAAAAAACTCGATTTTATGCACATATGGACGTGAAATGCGTGTGGGTACTTGCACTTTTGTATTTGTATCTCACACACATTATATATATATATATTTATATATATATAATATATATATATATATATATATATATATATACATATATATATACACACACACACACACACACACACACACACACACACACACACACACACACACATATGTATGTATATCTATCTACCTAAATCTATCTATTGATATATTTTTTCTATCTACATATCAATTAGTCTTTCTGTCTATCTTTATCTCTATATCTATCCAGATCTTTATCCATCTATCCATTTATCTCTTTTATGTATCTTATTTTCTATCCATTTTTTTACATCTATATCTCAATTTAGGCTAATTATATATACTGATATACCTAATTATATATAACTATTATAATTATAATACTAATATACCTAATTATATATACTGATATACCTAATTATATATGTATCTACCTATCAACTTATGTAACCTATATCTGTTATATCTGTTACGACCACATCTGCCAAATAGAAATCCGTTTGTTTCATAATTTGGCTCCAGTTCCAATCGCATTCCAATAACTTATGGTGTACCTCAAGGGTCATTATTAGGACCTCATCTTTTTCTTATTATGATCAATAATTTTGTTAAAACATCTCCGTAACTGCAATTCATCTGATGACAGTAATCAGAAATCATTAATCAACTCATTAGTAATATCAATAAATTTAACACAATCAGTGCATTTATTTCTTAAAACAAAGCGACGTTAAATCATGTTAAATTCCATTAGTTTATAGCTAATCGTAATACGACACTTTCCCATAATTTTGTATTATTTTTTATCGTAATAAAATAATAGATCATATCGTCATAAAAAAGAAAAAGAAAGAAAGAAAGAAACAAAAATATACATCGTAAAAAAAAAGATTGAATAATGCAATCAACAACACCATAGACACAACAAATAAACAACAACAAATAATAATAACAATAATAACCCCTCCTAAAGCAGCTACCGAGTGTGCCATCCAGACTCCAAATGGCACAAAAGCAACAACTGAACAATCGATCACAACAAACCCGATGAAAAGGGGACGAAGCATAATGAACAATAACGATGATTTTTCACAAACTGCTATATATAATAGTGGAGGAAATTTGTGCTTTTAGAATGTAATATAATGTATATGCATGAGTTTTTTTGGGGGGGGAGGGGGGCTGACTGAGTGAGGGTGATGTTGCTCTTTGTATATCTATTTATTCTATTTATTGTCTTATTTTTGTTGTTTATTTATGTTGTTGTCAAGATCTTTTTTGCTTTTCTTTTCTCTTTTCCTTTTTTTTTCTTTTTCTCTTTTCCTTTTTTTCTTTTCTATCGTTATTTTTTTTCTAATTCGTTGATTTTCCTTCGTCTCTATCTTATCCCCTTCTTTTCTTGTCTTTTATATCCTCTTCTCTTTTGTTTTCTTCTTCTTTTCCATTTCCCTTCTTCTGCTATCCTATCTCTGTTATCAACATCATCATCATCTTTGTTCTACCTTCCCCTTTTGTTCCTTCTTATAGCCTTTTCATTTTCTCTTTCCCATTTCATTTTCTTTTTCTATCATCGTCATCTTCATCCTCCTCCTACTTCTCCACCCCCTCTTCCTCCTTCTCATCATCATTCATCGTCATATTCTTCTTCTTCTTTTTCTCCTCCTCCTCCTCATATTCTCTTCTTCTCCTTCCTCCTCCTCCATCATATTTTCTTCTTCTCCTCCTCCTCCTCCTCATCATATATTCATCTTCCATCCTCCTCCTATACCCACCACTATCATCATCATAATCATCCTTCTCTTTCTCCTCCTCCTCACCATCATATTCTTCTTCTTCTTCTCCTTTTTACTAATCCTCTTTCTCATGTCTCCCACCCACCGACAAGACACCGAATCTCGACCTTAAGCCCTTATTCCACTGCTTTATCAATGTCCATGTGCTTATTCCCATTTTCCACGTGATTTATTAATACACATCGCGCATGGACAATAATCCGAAATTGTGTACCGATGAGGCTGTGCAAGAAGCTCTTATTTTTTATCGCTATTGACATCAGTATCACTTTTGTGCTGCTTTGTCAGAAGAGGATGGGTATAGTTTAATAAAAGAGGCTGATGGAAACTTTTGGATAAAAGATGAGGGCACAAAAGTAAGGTAGGAGGCTTATATATATATATATATATATATATATATATATATATATATATATATATATATATATATATAATATATATATATATATATTATATATATATATATATATATATATATATATATATGATATATACATATATATATATATATAATATATACATATATATATATATATATATATATATATATATATATATATATATATATATATATATATATATTATATATATATATACACACACATACATACACACGCACATACACACACACACACACATACACACACACACACACACACCACACACACACACACACACACACACACACACACACACACATATATATATATATATATATATATATATATATGTATATATATAATATATATATATATATATATATATATATATATATATATATATATATATATATATATATGTGTGTGTGTGTGTGTGTGTGTGTGTGTGTGTGTGTGTGTGTGTGTGTGTGTACATATATCTTTATATCTGCTTATGTAGATTCATTATGTCCTTATACAGAATAAATGTGCATTATTATATACTGTATATGCGTAAATGATACATTTATACAACACACACACACACACACACACACACACACACACACACACCACACACACACACACACACACACACACACACACACACACACACACACACTCACTCACATAGACATACATTTCTGCTTTCCTTTTCCCCCTTCATTTTCTCAGTCCTTTCCCCCTCTCCTTTTGTTCTTTATTCCCAGCTCCTTTCTATTCTCTACTTCTATCCATCCTCCTCTTCTCTCCCTCTTATTCCATTCTCCTCTTCTCTCTCCTCCCGTCTCTCTTCTTCCCTTTTCTCCCATACTCCTCTCTCACTTGCTCTCCCCCATTCACCCTCTCCCTCTCCAGCAGTTTCCCTCTCCCTTTTCATCTCCCCCTTTCTCTCTCTTTTATCTCCCTATCTCTAGCCCCCTCTCCACTCTGCTCTCCCTCCCATCTGTCTCCTCTCCCTTTCTCTCCCCGCCTACTTCTCCCTCCTCTTTACTCTCGCCTCTCTCATCTCTCCCCTCTCCGTATCTCTCCTTCCTCTCTACTCCGCTCTCCATTCTCCTCTTTCCCTCCTCCTCCTCTCCCCTTCCCCTCTCCTCTTTTCAATCCTCCTCCTCTCCCCTCTCCCTTCTTTCTATCTCTATACTCTTCTGCCCTCTCCCCTCCTCCCTCCTCCTCTTCCTATCTTTGCCCTTCTCTACTCCGCTCTCCCCTCTCCCCTCCCCCCCTTTCTCCCCTCTTCCCTCACTCCCTCGCTGCCAGATCGCCGACGTCCATCGAGACACATTGGGTTGATTTGTGGCTTTTCTGTCTTAATTTATGAGGCAATACTCATAACGCTCTGGTGGCTTTAAAACGCCTTGTGAGATTTTTTGTTCTCTCTCTCTCTCTCTCTTCTTTCTCTCTTCTCTCTCTCCTCTCTCTCTTTTTCTTTCTTTCTCTGTCTCTCTCTTTGTCTGCCTGTCTGTCTCTCTCTTTTCTTTCTTTCTCTCTGTCTCTCTGTCTCTGTGTCTCTCTCTCTCTCTCCCCCCTCTCTTCTCTTCTCTCTCTTCTCTCTCTCTCTCTCTCTCTCTCTCTCTCTCTCTCTCTCTCTCTCTCTCTCTCTCTCTCTCTCTCTCTCTCTCTCTCTCTCTCTCTCTCTCTCTCTCTCTCTCTCTCTCTCTCTCTCTCTTTCTCTCTCTCTCTTTCTCTTCTCTCTCTCTCTTTCTTATTCGTTTTCAAGTCATAAGAGAAGATTTATTGTGGCTTTGCTATCGTTTTCATTACTCTTCTTCTTCTTCTCTTCTTCCTCCCCCTTCTTCTTCTTCATCTGCTGCTGCTACAACTCCTCCTCCTCCTCTTCCTCTTCATCATCACTATCATCATCTCCTTTTTCTTCTTCTTCTTCTTCTTTGTGTTTGTGGCTGATCATCATCAACATCATCACCATCATTATCATTATTATCACTTCTTATTATCTTTATTATGATCATAATTATCATTATCATCAATGGTAAGGTAGGGGGTCGAGGCGTACGAAGATAAGACAGATGAAAAACATTGTGTTTTTGAGATATCATGAATATCATTATAGAAATTGCAAAAGCAGTCGTGATAATGATATATGTATGTATCTTCATCTGTCTACCTATCTATCTATTTATGCTTAGATCTATATATATTTCTAGATCTGTTTATCTATCTATCTATTATTATATCTATCTATCTATCTATCTATCTATCTATCTATCTATCTATCTATCTATATATATATATATATATATATATATATATATATATATATATTTATAAATCCGTTATCTATCTATTTATGTTTAAATCTATATCTGTTTCTAAATCTGTTTATCTCCTTATCTATGTTTAAATCTATATCTATTTCTAAATCTGTTTATCTATCTGTTTATGTTTAAATCTATATCTATTTCTAAATCTGTATATCTCCCTATCTATGTTTAAATTTATATCTATTTCTAAATCTGTTTATCTATCTATTTATGTTTAAATCTATATCTATTTCTAAATCTGTTTATCTATCTATCTATGTTTAAATCTATATCTATTTCTAAATCTGTTTATCTATCTATTTATGCATAGATGTATATCTATTTCTAAATCTGTTTATCTATCTATTTCTAAATCTGTTTATCTATCTATTTATGTATAAATCTATATCTATTTCTAAATCTGTTTACCTCTATCTGTGCGTCCGTGTATATATGTGTATGTCTCCGTGCGTATGTCCGTATGTATTTATATGTGGATATTGTATATATGTGTATGTCTCCGTGTGTATGTCCGTATGTATTTATATGCAGATATTTATATATGTGTATGTCTCCGTGCGTATGTCTATGTATTTATATGTGGATATTGTATATATGTGTATGTCTCCGTGCGTATGTCCGTATGTATTTATATGTGGATATTGTATATATGCATATTTATTTATATGCAGATATTTGCATACAATGTGAACATAATATCCACACGTACCAAATATCCTTATTACTCACGAAACGAGAAAAAAACCCGCAAGGAGCCACAACATAGGCAGTAAGTCAGTTAATAGCCCGAGTTCCGCCCATAAATCTCGATTCCTTTGGGTGGGCGTGCCGGTGGGGAAGGCGGAGCGTAAATGGGGGATGAGGGAAGGGGAGGGAAAGGAGAGGGAAAGTGAAGAGGGGAGAGGATAAGAAGGGGAGGGAAAGTTAAGAAGTAAAAAAAAAAAAAAAAAAAAAAAAGGGGAGGGAGTTATTGTTTCTTTCTTTCTGTCTGTCTGTCTGTCTGCTCTGTCTGTCTTCTGTCTGTCTGTCTCTCTTCTCTCTCTTCTCTCTCTCTCTCTCTCTCTCTCTCTCTCTCTCTCTCTCTCTCTCTCTCTCTCTCTCTCTCTCTCTCTCTCTTTCTTTCTTTCTTTCTTTCTCTTCTCTTCTCTCTCTCTCTCTCTCTCTCCTCTCTCTCTCTCTCTCTCTCTCTCTCTCTCTCTCTCTCTCTCTCTCTCTCTCTCTCTCTCTCTCTCTCTCTCTCTCTCTCTCTCTCTCTCTCTCTCTCTCTTCTCTCTCTCTCCTCTCTCTGCTTCCCTTCTCTTCTTCTCATCTCTCCCCTTCTCCTATCTCTTCCTGGCCTCTCCCTCTCCTATTCTTCCTTATCTCTCCCTCCTCCTCCTCTCTCCTCTCCTCCTCTTCCTATCCCTCTCCTCCTCTTTTCTTTTCTCTCCCCTCTCCTTCCCCTCCTTGTATCTCTCCCTCTGCCTCCTTCCTTATCTCTCCCTCTCCCTCCTTCTTCTCCTTTATCTCTTCTCTCTGATTTCCTCTCTCCCTTCCTTATCTCTCCCTCTCCTCCTCCCTTATCTCTCCCCTTCCTCTCTCTCCTCTCTCCTTCCTTCTTCCTTTCTCTCCCCTCTCCTCTTCCTTATCTCTCTCCTCCTCCTCCTCCTCTTATCTTATCTC
The DNA here is from genome assembly GCF_003789085.1 of Penaeus vannamei. Lineage (NCBI taxonomy): Eukaryota > Metazoa > Arthropoda > Malacostraca > Decapoda > Penaeidae > Penaeus > Penaeus vannamei. The sequence continues at coordinate 310,120 of NW_020870439.1, read as the reverse complement.
TCTCCCTCTCCTCCTCTTCCTTATCTCTCCCTCTATCCTTCTCCTCCTCCCTTATCTCCTCCCTCTATCTCTCCCTCTCCTCCTCTTCTCTTATTTCCTTATCTCTCCCTCCTCTGCCTCTCTCTCCTCTCTCTTCTCCTCCCTCTTCTCTTCCTTATCTCTACTCTCCCTCCTCTTCCTCACTCCTCCTCTTCCTCTCCTCCTTCTTCCTTATCTCTCCCTCTCCTCCGTCTTCCTATTCTCTCCCGTCTACTTCTTTCCTTATCTCTCCCTCTCCTCCTCTTCCTTATCTCTCCCTCTCCTCCTCTTCCTTATGTCTCCCTCTCCTCCTCTTCCTTATCCTTCTCTCCTTCCTCTTCCTCTCTCCTTCTCCTCTCTTTTTCTCATGCTCCCTTTCTCCTCCTGTTCTTGTCCTTATCTCTTCCTTCTCCCTTATCTCCCTCCCTCCTCCTCTCTCCCTTTTCTCCTTCTTCCTTTATCTCTCTCTTCTCCTCCTCTTCCTTTTATCTCTCCCTCTCCACTTCCTTATCTCTTCCTCTCCTCTTCCTTATCTCTCGCCTCTCCTCCTTCTCTTCCCTCTTTCCCTTAATCTCTCGCTCCTCTTCCTTTATCTCTCCCTCTCCTCCTGCTTCTTTATCTTCGTCCCTCTCCTATCTTCCTTATATCTCCCGTCTCCTCATCTTCCTCCTTATCTCTCCCTCTCTCCTCCTCGGTTCCTTCATTCTCTCCCTCTCCTCATTCTTTCCTTATCTCTCCGCTCTTCTACCTCCCTTCATCCTTATCTCTCCCTTCTTCCTCCTCTTCCTCATCTCTCCTTGCTCCTCCGCTCTTCCCTTAAATCTTCTCCCTCTCCTCCTCCTCTTCCTTATCTCTCCCTCTCCTCCTCCTCTTCCTTATTCTCTCCTTGTCCTCCTCCTCTTCCTTATCTCGTCCCTCTCCTCCTCTTTCCTTAATCTTGTCCCTCTCCTTCTCTTCCTATCTCCCGAGCGGCTAAAGAGAGGTCACGAGAGAAGATCGGCTTTGTCTTGAGACCTTCTGCGCCCAAGACAAGATGACGGCGATAGGCCTGCCCAAAGTGCCCCTCTCGCCATGCCCATTCTCTCGCTGGTTTCGGTGGTTCGCTGGTTCGATGGTTCATTCGTATGGTTTCAAGTCTCTGTGTCTGTTTTTTTTTTTTTTTTTTTTGGTTTCTGTTTTCTTTTCGTTTTTTTTTTTTCTTTTTCTGTTTCTTTTTTATCTCGTCTGTCTCTTTTTATCTTTCTTTGGAGTGTCTTTTCCTGCCTGTCTGTCCGTTCGTCTCTCTCTCTCTCTCTCTCTCTCTCTCTCTCTCTCTCTCTCTCTCTCTCTCTCTCTCTCTCTCATCTCTCTCCTCTCTCTCTCTCTCTCTCTCCTCTCTCTTCCTCTCCTTATCTCTCCCTCTCCTCTCCTCCTCTCTCTTCCTTATCTCTCCCTCTCCTCCTTCTCTTCCTTATCTCCCGAGCGCTATAGAAGTCACAGAGAGACTCGCTTGTCTTGAGACCTTCAGCGCCCCAGACAAGATGACGGCGATAGGCCTGCCCAAAGTGCCCCTCTCGCCATGCCCATTCTCTCGCTGGTTCGATGGTTCGGTGGTTCGCTGGTTCATTCGTATGGTTCAAGTCTCTGTGTCTGTTTTTTGTTTTTTTTTGTTTCTGTTTTCTTTTTCGTTTTTTTTTTCTTTTTCTGTTTCTTTTTTATCTTGTCTGTCTCTTTTTATCTTTCTTTGAGTGTCTTTTCCTGCCTGTCTGTCCGTTCGTCTCTCTCTCTCTCTATCTATTCCCCTCTCTCTCTATCTACCTATCTATTCCCCCTCTTCTCTCTCTCTCTCTATCTATTCTCCCCCCGTCTCTCTATCTCTCTATCTATCTCCCCCTCCCTCTCTTTCTCTCTCTCTATCTATCTATCTATCCACCCCCCTCTCCCCCTCTCTCTCTCTCTCTCACACTCTCCCATTCTTCCTCCCCCTCTCCCACCTCCCGTATTCTTTATCCGGAGCGCAAAGACGTGCAGATACGATCTCGAAATTAGAATTATTCAGGCTTATAGGATTAAAGAGATAAGAGACCGTGCAAAACTGAAGGAAATTATGGCACTCAAAATATTGCACCGAATGGATGTTCATTGGACATGGAGGCTTGGCTGTATAATTGTCTGTGGTGTGTTATGGTTGTGGGTTATGGTGGTGTTTGGGTAGCTGTGTGGGTATTCGTGTGCATTTTCAGATATTATTCACAAGATTCATTTCAAAATATATGTACGTACGAGCACATACGCATTCGCAGACACACACACGCGCGTGCACACACACACAAACACAAGCACACACACACAGCACACACACACACACACACACACACACACAAACACACACACACACACGCACAGGTAAGCAGGCAAACATTCACATTCACACACACATTATTAAGGAAGCACATCCACAGAAACTACAAAGAACATGTACACATACTCAGACAAGTATGTACAGACACACATGCACGAGAACAAACACTGACACGTACACACAAACAAAACACAAATACACCGATTCAACATACACTTTCTCAACCGTTCACAACACACGCACGCGCTCGCTCGCCTACTTTCGCACCCACGTACTCTCTCTCTCTCTCTCTCTCTCTCTCTCTCTCTTCTCTCTCTCTCTCTCTCTCTCTCTCTCTCTCTCTCTCTCTCTCCTCTCCCTCTCCTCCCTCCCTCCTCCCTCCCTCCCTCCCTCCTTTCCCCTCCTCCCTCCCCCCCCCCTCTCTCTCTCTCTCTCTCTCTCTCTCTCTCTCTCTCTCTCTCTCTCTCTCTCTCTCTCTCTCTCTCTCTCTCTCTCTCTCTCTCTCTCTCTCTCTCACGCCCACTCACACATCCGTACATTCCGTCGTGACGTTCCCGGAGCGGGCGAGAGAAACCGCGCCGGAGTGAGAAGACAAAGTGAATAAAAATGCAAATTCTCCCGCGCCACGGATTCAATTCCCGTTTTCTTCGACCGAGGGGAGACTCCGCCATTTCCCGCCGCGGCCCCTAAACCCACTGCTCCTCGCCGCCTAATCCGGAACGGAGAAATTGAAAAGCGTGTGATTCCATCGGCGTCGCCCTGCTGCGCTCAATCAGATCAAACCGAAGCGATAAAGGATTCGAACAA
>NW_020870439.1:299454-301954 GCF_003789085.1 Penaeus vannamei | reverse complement strand
TTTCTGTATTCATATGAACAATTGTTTATTCACACTGAGAGTTCCGTATATACATTTTATGCCTTTACTTTTTTAATCATTGAATTCAATTTCTCTTCTTTTTCTCTACCTATTCTGAATCATTTCTTCTCTATACCTTCCTTCAGTAATATGTAAACGTTTTTTTTTACCCTCCCTTTGGCTCCCAAGCAAATGATATGCATTAAAATTTCAGAAAATATAACCTATTTAGTCTAAAGTTTTATCATATATTTACTTCATGTATTGTACTAAATATCATTATTCTTCTATTGTCATTATACTCTTGAAATACCTTTTAAAGATATCTCAATAATCATAATAAGAAGCTAAAAGACGGATAATCATGAACCAAATATCGTACATGGACGTGACAGAGAAAAGTAGATTAAGGCAAATACCCATTTTCCTCTGCTCCCTAACTCCCTAATTTCTCTCCCTGCGGTTTACCCCAAAGGAGCATCTTCAAGGTAAATCTCCCCGTCTCCCAAGATGATTAAGATGAAGAACCGGAAATCGTCAAGGAGGATTTTCTTTATGTGGGTTCCTTGGCGCTTAAGGGTGTTCGAAAGCGTCCATTCACAGCAACAGCTTGTGTTCGTATGTGTGGATTTGTGAGTGTTGTGTATAAAAACAGAAATGGAAAAGAGACAGAGGAGAGAGAGAGATAGATAAATAGATAGATAGATAGAGATAGAGAGAGAAAAATATATATATTTAACACAGATATATAAATGATAGACATGAGAGAGAAAGAAAGAGCTAGATACGAGAGATGAGAGAGAAAGAGAGAGAAAGAGAACGAAAGACGAGAGAGAGAGATGATCGAGAGAAGAGAAAGAGAGTGAGAGAGAAGGAAAGAAAAGAGAGAGAGAGAGAGAGAGAGAGAGAGAGAGAGAGAGAGAGAGAGAGAGAGAGAGAGAGAGAGAGAGAGAGAGAGAGAGACGAGAGAGAGAGAGAGAGAGAGAGAGGAGAGAGATGAGAGAGAGAGAGAGAGAGAGAGAGAGAGAGAGAGAGAGAGAGAGAGAGGAGAGAGAGAGAGAGAGAGAGAGAGAGAGAGAGAGAGAGAGAGAGAGAGTAAGAGGTAGATGAAAGAGAAGGAAAGTGAGAGAGAAAGAAAGAAAGATAGAGAGAACGAGGACAAAAACCCTACGAAAAGAGAAGCTGAACCACGAACAGAAACTCTTCTCCACTCCCTTTTTTCCATTTTTTTTCTTCTCTCCCTTTCCTTTTTTTTCTCTCTCCTCCAGAATGTCTCAATTCTCCGAAGTGAATGGATGTTCAATCTATTTTGTTGCAGGAATTGCTGTATTTTTCCCTCCTTGCAACTCAGTCACGCTTGTCCTCGCCCAGTGCAACTCCATTAGTCTGTTAATGACAATGTTAATTAACTCAAAGGCCTCATCTTATGATTTATCTTCTTAAAGATCAATTACCTTTGTTGTCTCAATTATGTGTGACAAAGATTTATAATTATATCTGATCAGAGCAAGTAAGATAAGTGAAGCGAGGAGTGGAAACACGGAGAGAGAGAGAGAGAGAGAGAGAGAGAGAGAGAGAGAGAGAGAGAGAGAGAGAGAGAGGAGAGAGAGAGGAGAGAGAGAGAGAGAGAGAGAGAAGAGAGAGAGAGAGAGAGAGAGAGAGAGAGAGAGGAGAGAGAGAAGAGAGAGAAGGAGAGAGAGAGAGGAGAAAGGAGAGAGAGAGGACGAGGAGAGAGAGAGAGAGAGAGAGATGAAGATGAGAGAGGCAGAGAGAGAGGAGAGAGGAGAGAGAGAGAGAAGAGATAGAAAGAAAGAGCGAGAGAGAGAAGAATGAAAGATAGAGAGAGAAAAAAAAAGAGAGAGAGACAGAAAGAGAGAGAGAAAGAGACATACACAGACAAATACACACGGAGTTAGTGAAGAACTGATACACTAAGAAATGGCAGATGAATGAGCTATCCTCATAAGCGAACAGACATGCAAATGGGAAGTAAACAGAGCCACCATAACAGAGAATCGATATACACTTGAACTCTCTCTCCTAAATGTGATGTCCTGCTCTTACATACATTTTAAACATTACACACATTACGTAGCATTATAATATGTAATAGAACACTCTTCCCGTTACTGTGAGCGGACTAAGAGAACAAAACGAATGCCTTTATCGCAAAAATTTGACCATAAAACAAGACACAAAGGAAAACTATAAATGAAATGAATATCGAGAAGGATAGTAGTAGAAGGGAATCCAATACTAATGTAAGAAAAAGGTTTTGATCATTTTTGTTGACTCAAAAAAGCCATCGTCTCAAGCTTTGTCTGTTGGGAAAATTATATGCCAAAAAATAACGTAAATATTATAATGGAATATGCAAATTATGTTGAATACTATATACTTGATATATTGGTATATTCTCGTGGCAGATTCTAATGCCAACCGTGAGTGCTTTGAAAACTAATGAACTAACAAACTGCGTTGATTTAAAAGTTATTATCAT
>NW_020870439.1:284454-286954 GCF_003789085.1 Penaeus vannamei | reverse complement strand
AGATTTTCTTTTTTTCCTCTTTTTTTATTTATTTGGTTTGATAATTTTTCTTTATTAAAAAGAATGTATAGAGAATGAATTGGGTCACGAAATTTTTGTAAAAACAAAAAACATATTTTAGATGGTAAAAGACGTATGGATTTTCTTTTTTTTTTCTTTTATTTATTTGGTTTGATAATTTTTCTTTATTAAAAAGAATGTAATATAGAACTCTTGTTTTATATCTTTTTATATGGAATCTGGTATTGCTTATTAATTGCGTCTTAATTAATTATCGTTGTAATTTTCGTAATTTTCATCATAATTCTTGTTGTTATCCTTATCAGTGTATTGTGTAGTGTTGCAGCAGCAGCAGCAGCAGCAGCAGCAGTAGTAGTAGTAGTAGTAAGTAAGTAGTAGTAAGTAGTAGTAATAGTAGTAGTAGTAATAGGAGTAGTAGCAGTAGGTAGTAGTAGGGAGTAGTAGTAGTAGTAGTAATAGTAAATAGTAGTAGTAGTAGTAGTATAGTAATAATAGCAGTAGAGTATAGTAGTAGTAGTAGTAATAATAATAGTAAAGTAAGTAGTAGTAGTAGTAGTATAATAATAGTTATTAGTAGTAGTAGTAGTCGTAGTAGCAGCAGTAAGCAGTAGTATCAGAACAAGCAGTAGTGAAAAGTAGTATTCCTACTACTACTACTACTACTATGACTTCTTTGATTTATTGATACCAAGATGTGTTATCAGTGTCCAGGAAATATTGCAGAATCCCGTGAACTCTAAACTTCCTTCCAAAAAAACTTCGTTAAAATGAAGTAAAAAGAAAATGTTCTTCAGACTCTTCTTTTGATTCTCGTCTTTCCTCGTTCAGTGAAGTTCCTTTTTTTTTCTCTTTTTTTCTTTACATTTCAGTAAGATAAATGGATTCATTTCCTGCTAATTAACTTGTTTCATTTTATGCATAAATTGTGTGAGAGAGAGATTAACAGAGAGTAATGGGTAGATAGATAGATAGAGGGATATGGATAAATAGATAGATGAATAAGAAATATATATATATATATATATATTATATAATATATATATATATATATATATATATATATATATATATATATATATGTATATATATATATTATATATATTATATATATATATATATATATATATATATATATATATATATATATATATATAATATATATATACATAGAAGAAGAGAGAGAGAAGAGGAGAGAGAGGAGAGAGAGAGATAATCCCACTTTCTACACATTCAAATCCAGTAATAAACGAGAACCAAAAAAAAAAAAAAAAAAAAAAAAAAAAAAGACAAAACGACCCTACTGTCAATTCCCCAAAGCCCATACACCAAAAATCGAGCCAAAAAAGCCCTTCCGCCAGAGCGACGCAAGGCCCAAAATCGCTCGAGAGGCGCGAGGTCCTCCATAGCGCACGCCCGAGGAGCTGGAGGAGGCAGCCATGACAGATGGAAACAGACGAGCATCGCCTTGCGCAGCGGTCGCGGCGGCCGGGCGCTTCCAGACGAAAATAATTAGACGAGAGTAATGGATGAAGTCCTAGAAGGAATTAAATGCATTACTCGGGTATTACTTCTCTGTCGGATGATTTATGTGGATTCTAAATACAAATGGAAAGAGAGAGAAGGGGATTAATTAGGGAATTTTTGATTACGTGAGCTGACGCCGCCGCGGCCGCCAGACTTGTGGCTTTGTAATTAAGGCAAAGAGTTCCTAATGGCGATGCTCGTACAGGTGATTAGGTGGGCGCGTTATTAACAGGTGTTAATTACTCTTCTGCTGGAGCGGATTATGAGTTATCAGTGCCGTAACAATGGGAAAATTACAATGACATTAGTTAATATTAAGATAATATGCATGTAATTCTTATCAGAGAGAGAGAGAGAGAGAGAGAGAGAGAGAGAGAGGACCGGAGAGAGAGAGAGAGAGAGAGAGAGAGAGAGGAGAGGAATGCGAGGAGAGAGAGATGATCGAGGAAGGAGAAGAGAAAGAAAGAAAGAAAGATAGAGATAGATATATATGAAGAAACAAAGAGAGAGAAAGAAAGAGGATATATATAGTATATATATATATATATATATATATATATATATATATATATATAGTATATAAGATTATATATATGAGAGAGTGAGAGAGAGAGAGAGGAGAGAGAGAAGAGGGAAGAGAAGGAGAGAGTGAAGAGAGAGAGAGAGAGAAGGGGAAGAAGAGAGAGAGAGAGAGAGAGAGAGAGAGAGAGAGAGAGAGAGAGAGAGAGAGAGGAGAGAGAGAGAGAGAGAGATGAGAGGAGAGAGAGAGAGAGAGAGAGAGAGAGAGGAGGGAAGAAGAGAGAGAGAGAGAGAGGGAGAGGAGAGGGAAGAGGGAGAGAGAGAGAGAAGAGAGGGAGAGAGAGCGAGAGAGAGAAAGAGAGAGAGAGAGAGAGAAGAAAGGAAAGAGAGAGAGAGGAGGGGAACACAAGACGAACAAGGAACAGAGGAAAAAGGA
>NW_020870439.1:269454-271954 GCF_003789085.1 Penaeus vannamei | reverse complement strand
GTTGTAACAATATCCTTCCTACACTGAACCTTTGGGGTCAATGTCAACCCTGTTGCCGACCCCTGACTTAGTAGGAAGGCATATTATGTCCTTTGTATACATTTCTCTTAATCTGTCTATTTAACAATCAGCAATACACAGACTAATTGATAAAAATCAAAGGAGGTACTTTTACCCATATAAGACCTTACATATGAAACATGTAAAAAATTTGTGCATATATTTGAGTGCAGATAGAAATCCTCTGTAAAAATGGTGCTTATGTGCAAATATATGATCACATGCTTATGAGAAAATCCTCATGCAGTAAGCAGTGATATATATGTGTAATAAAATTTAGTAGCAAAAACAGTTTTAGAAATATTATGCATTTTTTTTTAGTGTAATAGTGCAATATCATACAGGAATATTTGCTGGGCCCTGTGCAAGAATGAGGTAAGTAACATATTTTCCAAATATCATTTATTGCATTTGAGTAATTTGGAATAAAATATTTAAAATTAAAAAGGAAAGGCCTTCCCCTTGTTTCAAAGCAGATAAAAGATTAGTAAATTCCTTTTCAGCTTAAAATTTATAAATCTGCAACATACATCACCCTTACATGGGGACCGCCAATTTCATTTTGAAAAATGGAATTAAAGTCTGTTATTGTGATCATAAGATTTTTATAGTTCACTAGTTTCTATATAATTCAATTGGTGTGGAATGAATATTAGTCTTGAGACAATACTTATAAAAAGTCCTTAGATTTTTAATTTTGTCTATAAACCTTATTTAACCATATACTCCACATATTACATATATATCAGATTTTCAAGGCTGCATAATGAAATCTAGTAAAATTCAATAAATGTGATTGCATCATTTCACTTAAAGTTCATGCCTTCTAAAATCACAATTTCCTAGCATGATATGCAGATTGTCTAATCTCTCATGTGGACTGTATACTTATAAATATAAACATTACAAGCTCATTATAGCAATCTATTTGTGTATTTGTATGTGCATATGATTCCAAATTAGCTTAAAAATTGTACTGACTGACAGACTCCTTTCAAATAACAGAGCAAATTATAGGAAGAAAAGATATACTTATACATATACAAAGTATGCATGGGAATCAAAACAACAATTCTAAATCAAATGGTACGAAAGCAACAACTACTTTCAAATAAACTGTAGACCTTTTTTTGGCATATGTATGGGCACATAAAAAACTAATTTAAATATATATATAAATATATATATATATATATATATATATTATATATATATATAATAATATATATATATATATATATACATTATATATATAATATATATATATATATATATATATATATACATAATATATAATAATTTATATATATATATATATATTATATATATATATATATATATACATATATATAAAATATGTATATATATACATATATATATATATATATATATCTATATATATTATTATATATATATATATACATATATATATATATATATATAAATATATATATATATATATATATATATATACATACATATATATATACTTATATATATACATGTGTGTGTGTGTTGGTGTGTGTGTGTGTGAGCATGTGTGTGTGTATATACATATATATACATACATATTCTGTAGGTAATGCATAAATAGCAATTACCCATGATATATAACATAACTGTAAACCTGCTCTATCTCCATCATTCATATAAAACTTGATATTCCTGAATAAAATACCATAGGCCACCTAAGCTAGTGCTTTGGCATTAGCAACAGCTCTGCAATTACCTGGGGTTATAATTTTTATTTATCTTTTCCTTTATTCTTTGGATTGGTGTGAAGATGAACCAAAGAAGCAGATAATAAGTGTAGTTTAGTCCCACGAAAGATTATAACCCTAATATGAATATAAACAGCAAAATTAATATAACCAATCTAATTGATCATTTGGTTGTAATATTGCAAATGTTATTTATCTAAATTTTATTTTCTCACTCAGGAATTAATTAACAGCACAATATAGCTTTCACCGCACTTTACACCACAAATCAACATACACGTTCACCTAATCATCTTACATTTCAGATTCACATGAGTGAGCTTTTTGTATTATTCATATTTCATGTGGAGTAAATAGTACAATATCAAAAAGAAAAGGGGTAATCATGCAATACAAAACTTTCCCTTATGTACAAGTCTATGATCAATTTCTGAAAATACAAAATCAATTTTAATCTGGCACACAAAATACAAATTTCTTTCATTATGTAGACGTGCAAACATATATACATATTTTTCATATGTATACATATCTTCATTAACTACAGTAAATGGGTAAAAATAAGAGAAACCACTGAGAAAATCTGACACAGGGTAAGAATCCTAAATCTGAAATAATTTAGGACTTTTTTTATCATTTCTCGGTTAAACCTAATTCATTACCTTGGGTAAATGCCAGGATGAATAAACATAATTACAGTGAGACAAATAAATTATCAT
>NW_020870439.1:254454-256954 GCF_003789085.1 Penaeus vannamei | reverse complement strand
CTGCCTATAAGAAAGATATCAACTTAAACTGTATGACAAAAAGAAAATAATTTCAGGCTGTATTTTATATTTCATCTCATGGACTTCATACTTTATTTCTCATACAATATTCCACTACATAGCAAATAGGATTTACCCAAACATGAAGAGAAGTACTTAATCTCTGTAATGAGATACAACCATTTCCCAATGAACTCCTGTTATAGAAAGCAGAAAAACAGAGAAACAGAGCTATGCACTTTCATTCACAAGCAGAATACAAGAAAAAAAATACACATAATGAACAGTAACAACTTCTTAAAAGTTTTATAAACTTTGTACGCGTACACCCACACACTTACCCACGTAAACATGAGTGCAAACATACAGACACACATACACAAACATAGACAGCTGCACACATATGGAGACACACACACTCACACACACACACATACACACACATACATACATACATACACACACACACACACACACACACACACACACACACACACACACACACACACACACACACACACACACACACACACACACACACACACACACACACACACACACACACACACACACACACAAATGAATAAAAGAAAAAACAAAATACAATCATTAACTTATGATTACATTAAAAAAAAAAAATATATATATATATATATTATATAACTACTAGTACAAACTATGAAAGAACTAAGCTAAATGGATGTTTAACTGTCTTATAGGTCCATAGCATGATTTGAAAGGTATATGAATTTAAGATAAAATGCCCTTTGTTCAAGCTGTGAGCATCATATCAAATCTCAGCAACATGGTATAGGGAGCCTTCAAGGTACTGTAACAAATAGTAGTGTTGATGAAAAATTAGCAGTAACAACTTCTAAATTCCTTGCAAATAGAAGCATAATCTGTGCAGTATCATATAGGTAGTGTATGATTAACTATACACATAAAGAATATAAAAAAAAATTTAGGCACATTACTGATTGATATTAACCAATAATCAAATGTGTATAATAAAAACAACTACAGGTCTAGATGTCAAATTCACATATTAATTATCAACAAGTGAAAACTAGATCACATAGAGTTAATGCTAAAAAAAGTGAGGTAATTCTTGAACCTAGGCCCTCAACATTCATAAAACCCATGATTAACCAGATCTCTACACCTTCAGGGATACTGGAAAAGCCAAAATCCTCTCCCACATGTTTAGTAAGATAGAGCTTAGAATGGTTCCTCATTTGACAGCAATTCACCAGGGCAGTCTACATGCACTATTTTGCCAAATGCATATGGAGGAGGTTTTTGGGAGGCACAGTGCCCACAATTGCTCAAGGAGCTGGAAGTGTTTTATTGGCTTACTTTAAATTTCTGCATACTGTTTTGATTCAAGATCTACATAAAAAGTAATAATAAAAAATAACAGCATTTTTCTGATCTGATTCGAGATGAAAGAGTTGTCCCTCACTGGCTAAAATATGAACATAAGTAGAGGACTCAGTGACAGATCTCTATCAAGGAATATAAAATTAACTTGAATTCACTACATCCTGAGCCTGATATGGCATATTAATAAAAAGGCAAGAACGGATATTTTGAGGGTAATCTGCAGACACTATTTGAAGACTTGTTCTATACTCTTTCATGCTAATGGGAATATAAGCATACTTTTTGACAAAAATCCTGCACTCAGTATTCATAAACAGAATCTATTTAACACAGGAAGATCCCTTTTACTCACAAGCTTTTGCCTGGTTTAAAAATGTCTCTCAAGTTTGGTAAAATATATAGTCCTTTAGTATTGTTTATATCTATCATACATCCCTTTGACTTTGGTAGTTAATCCCTGCCTAGAAATCTATGGAAAAGCTCTCACTAAATTTTAAAACAGCAACAGATCAATGTTAACATCCTCGTTCCAAGGAATCTACAGCAAATTTATTCATTCCATTGCAAAAAAGTACTGGTATTACATTACTAACTCTACGGCAAAGCTCTACCACTTTTGGGTCGACGATGCAATAAAATGGGCGAGTTGTTACATACAGTATATATACGTATATGTATTCAAAGCTAATAGATTGAGAATTGTTGCATATCATCAGTAATCAAGTACGGATAGATTAGATGGATTAAATAGTCTTACTTGCAGGGAAAGACTGCAAGTACAACTCACACGGAGAGAGTACCTCTGTTTGCTTTTGAGGGAGAAAGCTTTATCGGTGTTTTTTCTGTTATATCCCATATCTTCACCATCTCTATCAACACGCCAAACACATACAAATCCCTACACGCGTATATCAAGACACTCACGGTCACGCAGCCTTAGCTCAGTACTCAAAACAGGGAAGGTGTTGGTGAGGAGTGCGAGGCGGTCCATTCACCCAACGCGATGATGTTCCTGTAGTAGTGGGTTCATGTTACATATAGGGAACATGAAAAATATTTTCTTCGTGTTTTTTCTCAACGTACAGGAACAATTGTTGATTCCCTTAGTCCATAT
>NW_020870439.1:229454-246954 GCF_003789085.1 Penaeus vannamei | reverse complement strand
GAACACGTCTTTCGCTGGTCAGGGATCGCCCCCCCCCCTCCTCTATCCAAAACCTGAGTTGCCGATTTGCATATAATTCGCGAAGGAAAATATACACACCAATGACCGTTTTCAGGTTCACGTTGTGGGCTTACGTTTGGTGAACGAGACGGAAAGAGAAAAAGAAAAATTCTGAGGCATTTCTGGAGCATGAACGTGGCGAAGTGATTCTTTCATTTTTTCGTGTTCCAAAAACATCTTAACCCTATATATATATATATATATATATATATATATATATATATATATATATATATATATATATATATATGCATGTATGCATGTATGCATGTATGCATATATGTATAGATGTGTATATAGATGTGTATATATCATATATATGTACATATGTATATACATGATATACACATGTATATGTATGTAATACACACACACACACACACACACACACATATATATATATATATCGCACACACACACACATAGATATAATCACACACACACATATATATCACACACACACACAGATATATAATATATATATATATATATATATATATATATATATATATTGTGTGTGTGTGTGTGTGTGTGTGTGTGTGTGTGTGTGTGTGTGTGTGTTGTGTGTGGTGTGTGTGTGTATATGTATATGTATATGTATATGTATATGTATATGTATATATGTATATGTATATGTATATCTGTATATCTATATATATATCTATATATATATATATATATATATATATATATATATATTTCATATATTTTCACACATTCATAAATCACCCTCCAAACTAACCCAACAATGCCCCCTACACAAAAACAAACAAACAAAACCCCACCCTTAAAAATACACAGCAACACTAATAAACCAAACAAACAAGCCTTACCCCTCTCCCCGCGACGCCACCCCTCCCCCCCCCCCGTCCAAGGAGTCCGGCGGCGCGATCTGATCCCCAACCCCCCTCCCCCACCCTCCCCCCGCCCCGCCTCCCGTCAAGAAGGCCGACCACTCACGACCTGCGCGCCCCTCCTGCAGTCCCTCATTACGCTCCCTCACTTCGTAAATACCCAGGATACTCATTTTTTTTAAACTTAATAAGGGATGTTTATATTTAGGTATATTTGTGTATGTATTTCACTTTTTTCTTTTTCAATCCGCCTCTACCTATATTCATATAAAATCATATAATCATGTATGTATTTGCGTGAGCGTCCTCGCTGAAGATAGCATAGTTAAAATAAACAGAAATTAAAATAGCCATCAACCAAGAAAGGGAAAAAGAATCGGGCCGAGCACTCCCCCCCCCCCCGCCCCCGCCGAGGCACCCCGCGACGGCCCCTCCGCTCGAGCCCCGACTCCTGTCCCCGCGTCCAGCTCTCCGTCCCTCCGTCCCTCCGTCCCTCCGTCCCTCCGTCTCCGTCTCGTCCTCGTCCTCCGTCTCTCCGTCGTCCTCCGTCTCTCCGTCTCTCTCCGTCCCTCCGTCTCTCCGTCCTCTCCGTCTCCGTCCTCTCCGTCCTCCGTCTCTCCGTCTCTCCGTCCTCCGTCTCTCCGTCCTCCGTCTCCGTCCGTCTCCGTCCGTCTCTCCGTCCTCCGTCCTCCGTCCTCCGTCTCTCCGTCCTCCGTCTCTCCGTCCCTCCGTCCTCTCCGTCCTCCGTCCCTCCGTCTCCGTCCGTCCTCCTCCCGTCCCCCCGTCCTCTCCGTCCCTCCGTCCCTCCGTCCCTCCGTCTCTCCGTCCTCCCGTCCCTCCGTCCTCCGTCTCTCCGTCCCTCGTCTCTCGTCCTCGTCCTCCGTCTCCGTCTCTCGTCTCCGTCCTCCGTCCTCGTCTCTCCGTCCCTCCGTCTCGTCCGTCCCTCCGTCCTCCGTCCTCGTCTCCTCCGTCCCTCGTCCGTCCTCGTCCTCCGTCTCCGTCTCTCCGTCTCCACGTCCGTCCTCCGTCTCCGTCTCCTCCGTCCCTCCGTCCCTCCGTCCCTGGGCTCGCCCTGCGGTGCCCACTCTGCGTCCACTCGAGGGCCTGCCAAGTCATCTCTCCCTGTGTGTACTTTTCATGTCAGAGACCCTCACCGACGGCTGTGTGCACACCGACACTATGTACGCACACTCTGTACACATTTATTTTTTCTTTGTTGACCGGCAGCGCTTCGAGCAATGCCCCTCCCCCCCCCTTCCCCTCCTCCCTGCCGCCCACGCCCACACTCCTCCGTGAACGTCCGCGCGCCTCGCTTTTAGATACACGCCCGAATCCCCGTCTTAAACTCTGCTGACTTTCCAGATCCGGAGGCAATGCAGAGTCTGAAGTCGAAGTCGCCTTTTCATCCTCACACTCCAATCCCGTCCAAGATTTCCACTTTCTTCTCTTATTCTTATCCCTCTCGTTCTTCCTCTTCGTGATTCGAAGGTTCTCCTCTTAATCTATCACCGTCTCTTCTCTTCCAATTTATTCTCCCCTTGTGAGAACATCCTTTATCTCGGTCTCTCTTTTCCCCATTATTTTCCCTCCTCGTCTTCGCCTTCTTCACCGAAAACGATAAACCTTCAAATCGACCGAAATCTCGCCGCTAGCATTAATTCGCTAACAACTCGCTCGACGGCTTCTGTTTTAATTAGCTCGACGCCCATGGTAGCTGCTGCCATAGCCAAGCCTCCTGGCGCGCCGCCCACACGCCCACCGGCGACAAAGTACGTACAAGACGCCCCTTATCATCCCTGCCATAACCATAATCATCATCACCGTCATCAACATCATTATTCAGATAATTAGTCTCATTATCACGAAAGCGGCGGCCCTTCCCCCGCCCCCGAGGTCCAGATTTTACTTTCACTTCCACTCGTCCACACAACCGAACGCTCCGAGCACGCTCCCTTCACGTTCTTCTCCTCCCTCCTCCTTTCTTGTCTATTGCTTCTCCTTCCTCATTCTCTTGTTTTTCTCCTCCCTCTCCTTCTTGTTTTTTTTTCTTCTCCCTCCTCCTTTCTTGTCTTTTTCTTCTCCCTCCTCCTTTCTTGTCTTTTTCTTCTCCCTCCTCCTTTTCTTGTTTTCTCCCTTCTTACACATTTTTTTTCTTTTATTGTCTCTCTCCCTCTCTCCTCCACCCTCCCATTCTCCTTGCTTCAACCCCTTCTCACACATTCATTTTATTTCTCTTACCGCTCTCTTCTCTCTCTCCTCCACCCCCTCTCCACCTCCACCCTTTCTTGTTAACCTCAAACTCCGAGCAAATTAACCAAGGATCCCGTAAAGCATAGCGTGGGGGAGGCGCCTTAATTACGCGCTAATCATAATTACACGGATAACCCCCCCCCCCCTCCTGCCTACCCTCCCAAGGCACACTTAAAAGGTTAATATATACTAAAAGCGCGTGGGGTTTGCCCTACCTTCGTCCCCCCCCACCCTATCCCTCCTCTCTTCTTCCTCCTCCCTATCCTCCTCCTTATCTCCTCCCTCTTCTTCCTCCCCTCCCCTTCTCTCCCTCTCCTTCCTTCCCTCTCTCTTCCCTTCCCTTTCCTCCCCTCCAACCCTTCCCCCTACCCGTCCTACCACCCACCCCCCTGCCCATCCGAAATGCAGTTCCCTACAGAGTGAGGTAGATGGACAAACACAAGCTAAAAACACCTCAATGCCAACCGACCGTAAGGCATAAAACTGACCTTGACACTTCATGCTATAATGCCGCACCCCTCCCACTCAAATGACCTAAAATGACCTCTAAAATACCCATCTGATACCCACAGATGCGTTATTTACCACTGTCTACGAATCTTCTCCCTTCTCTGCCGGTGCATGAGACAAAAAAGGAAGAGAGAAAACGAAAGGATAATAAGCAATAATCACAATATATTTAAGGTCACCTGATAACATCTATGAACACTATGATTGACGTGGATGTCAGATGAGAACAAAGAACACTATCCAATATTTTTTTCGGGAGAATAATGCAAAGTACAGAAAAGTTAGACGATGAATAAACGATGATGAAGAAGGAGGAGGAGGAGGAAAAAAACAAGAACATGGAGAAAATTAAAGGAGAGAGGAAAATTAAGAAGAGGTGAAGGAGGAGGGGGACGAAGAGAAAGAAGAAAAGGAAAAAGATAGAAGAAAAATGATAATAATGCTGGCGAAGAGAGAAAATTTTTTGAAGAAAGAGGGGGAGAAGAAGAAGAATGAAAACACTAATAACAATAAAAATGAGAAGCTGAAGAAGACGATTGAGAAGAAGAAAGAAGGGAGGGAGGGAGGAGGAGAATGAAAATTCGAAAAAAGTAGTAACAAAAACATAGAGAAGACCGAGGAGGAGGAGGAGAAGGAGGTGGAGGTGGAGGAGAAGGAGTAGGTGGAGGAAGTGAAGGAGGGGGAGGTGAAGGAGGAGGAGGAGGAAGTGAAGGAGGAGGTGGAGGAAGAAAAGGAGGAAGAGGTGGTGAAGGAGGAGGAGGTGAAGAAGAAGAGCCTGAGAAAAACAACACGACTAACAACAAACAACAACAACAACAAACAGCTCCAGATATGAGCCCCACACCTCGCACGTCCCATCGCCGCTGATCCTTGAGCTCCCCGGCCGTTAGTCTGCGGATGGGCGTGGGTGGGCGCGCGGCCGTATAGGGCACGGGCGTCGGAGGGCGTACGCGGACAAGAAACGAGACTCCCAAGGTCTACAACAACCTTTTTTTTCTCTTCTTTTTCTTCAAATTCGCCACTTGAACGGTGGCGGTCAGCGGTATGGACGGGCAATGTCAGTGCGATGTGCAAGTGAAATGCAATATTTTTGCTGGTTAGAAATGTATTGATATTGGGCGGACTGGAAGGCGGATTGGTAGGGTGTGTGTGTGTGTGTGTGTGTGTGCGTGTGTGTGTTGTGTGTGTGTGTGTGTGTGTGTGTGTGTGTGTGTGTGTGTGTGTGTGTGTGTGTGTGTGTGTGTGTGTGTGTGTGTGTGTGAGAGAGAGAGAGAGAGAGAGAGAGAGAGAGAGAGAGAGAGAGGAGAGAGAGAGAGAGAGAGAGAGAGAGAGAGAGAGAGAGAGAGAGAGAGAGAGACAGAAGAGAGAGAGAGAGAGAGAGAGAGAGAGAGAGAGAGAGAGAGAGAGAGAGAGAGAGAGGAGAGAGAGAGAGAGAGAGAGACAGAGCGGAGAGATAAAAGGGGAGGGGCAATCCCTTGGTAGAGGATACAAAGCTGAAGCCCATGTGCGCCAGCCTTCGCATCCCTTTGGAGTAGTCGCCTCTAACATCTTCACAAAAGACGACAGTGGCTCTGGCTCGCTCTCGCTCCTCTCTCTCTCTCTCTCTCCTCTCTCTCTCTTCTCTTCTCTCTCTCTCTCTTTCTCCTCTCTCTCTCTTCTCTCTCTCTCTCTCTCTGGTTCTCTCTCTCTCTCTCTGTGTCTGTCCTCTCTCTCTTGTCTCTCTTTCTCTCTCTCCCCCTCTCCTCTCTCCCTACCTCCCTCTCTCCCTCACTAGTCGAGATCCCGAGGCGACCCCATAGAGCCAGCGACCAGATGGGAGGGGCGCCCGGATGTTTAGAAATAGGGTGAATGTGAACAGGAAAAAAAATAGCTATGGAGGGTAAGACTATTGACAAAAAAAGGGAAAAAAATACACGTTGCTGCATCCTTGGATCAGGCGGGTCCCGTTTATATAACACAATATAAACCCTGTAAGTAAACCGGCACCGAAGCCCTATATATCCAACTCTATGTCCTACAAAACAGGTGCCATTCATATGAGATGTCATATGATACTATCCAAGTTTTTTTCTGACTATTTTTATTCTGATTGTTTCTCATTTCTTTGTCTACGGTTCGCTAGACTAATTAAATGCTTATAAAAGAAATTGAACGGAAATGAAAAGTTAAATAGAAAAAAAAATCGATAAAAGAAACACATGCAAGTATCAGTGAAGGTTGCCGGTTTAAAATCAAATAAAAAAACCTTTCCCAAGAGAGAAAATGACATGACTGTCATCCTTGACAAGATGACTATAATATGCTATCTAAACAGACCGCGCTTCACGGAACATCTTAACGTTTTCCACTTATTGACGTTTTTTCTCTCCTTACTCTTCTACCTACAAGGCAGTTTACACCTTTCATCCTCCCCGTTTATCAAATATTTCCCTCTTCCACCTTTAATATAGCGCTTCTCTCTTGCTTTGACTAAGAAATATATCGTATATTCAAACCCCACTTACCGTTTCCTTAACCGTGTCTATTTCGGTTTCTTTAACCCTCCTCCTCCCCTACACACAAGACAAATAAACCCTATATCCAAAACATCCTCATTTCTGTCTCTTCTCCCTTCCCTCTCCCTTCCTCCACTCCATACACACACCTGCCCACCTGCCTCATACACACACTGCCCACCTCCCTCCTACACACCACCTGCCCACTCCCCCTCCATACAACACTCTGCCCCGCCTCCTCCATACACACACCTGCCCCACCTCCTCCATACACATACACTGCTCTCCCCTCCATACACACACCTGCCCACCTCCTCCATACACAACTGCCCACTCCCTCCATACACACTTGCTCCCTCATACCACACTGCCCCCCCTCCTCACACACTGCCCACTCCCCTCCATACACACAACTGCCCACCTCCCCTCCATACACACACACCTGCCCCACCTCCCCCTCCATACACACACCTGCCCACTCCTCTCCATACACACACCTGCCCCCTCCCCTCCATGACACCCACCTCCCTCCATACACACACACTGCCCCCCTCCATACACCTCCATACACCTCCATACACCTCCATACACCTCCATACACCTTGCCCCACCTCCCCCTCATACACACTCACCTGCCCCACCTCCCCTCCATACACACACTGCCTCCTCCCCCTCCATACACACACCTGCCCACTCCCTCCATACACCACCTGCCCCACCTCCCCTCCATACACACCTTCCCCCCTCCATACACACACCCCCCACCTCCCCTCCTACACACACACCTGCCCCTCCCTCCATACACACCTGCCCTCCCTCCATACACACACACCTCCCCTCCACACACCTGCCCCTCCTCCCCCTCCATACACCTGCCCCACCTCATACCACACCTCCCCACCTCCAATCACCTCCCTCCTCCCCCTCCATACCACACACACTGCCCCACCTCCCCCTCCATACACACACACTGCCACCTCCCTCCATACACCCCTGCCCCACTCCCCTCATACACACACCTGCCACACCTCCCCCTCCATACACCACACTCCCCTATACACCACACCTGCCCACCTCCCCTCCATACACACACACCTGCCCCACTCCCCTCCATACCACACCTGCCCCTCCCCCCATACACACACCTGCCCACCTCCCTCCATACACCACTGCCCACCCCCTACACACACACTGCCCCCTCCCTACACACACACTGCCCACCCCTCCATCACACACCTCACATACACACACACCTGCCCACCTCCCCCTCCATACACACACCTACCCCACCTCCCCCTCCATACACACACACCTGCCCCACCTCCCTCCCACACACCTCCACCCCTCCATCACACACCTGACCTACAAGTCCAGGTAAAACCGACACCAAGAGTAAACAAGAGGACGGGAGTGTAAGGATCTTGCCCGCCAGACACAACAGTGCCCTTCACGCTGGCACCGTGCCTTTCCCCTTTCACCTAGTGCCACGCCGAGACGAGGCTATAGTCTATGGGTGGCCAGACGCTTTATGCAATGGCACCTTTGGTTTTTAAAAGGTAAATTGTGGATAGGGCCTATGTACAGACTTGTTTACTCTCTCCAGGGAAAAAAACAGAAATGGAAACGTTACTTTCCAATCTTTCTAAAAAAAGGTAAAGGATAGAGGGAGACAGGCAGGGAAAGAGAGAAAGAGAGAAAAAGAGAAAGAAAGAAAGAGAGAAAGAGAATGAGAGAGTGAGAGAGTGAGAGAGTGAGAGAGAGAGAGAGGAGAGAGAGAGAGAGAGAGAGAGAGAGAGAGAGAGAGAGAGAGAGAGAGAGAGAGAGAGAGAGAGAGAGAAAGAGAGAGAGAGAGAGAGAGAGAGAGAGAAGAGAGAGAGAGAAGAGAAGAGAGCGAGAAAGAGAGAAAAGAGAGAGAAAAGAAAGAGAAAGAAAGAGAGAAAGAGAGCAAAATGAACTCTCCTAAAACAAAAAACAAAAAAGTATGCCGACCCCAACCGCGGTGCCCGTGACTCGGCAGACCCCGGGCGACCCCAACCCCAGGGAAACCCCGTCGCGGCCGCCGTTCGTGCAAAGCCAGAGAGTGACCGGGGCCCGCAAGCACGCCCCCCCCCCCGCTCCGCTCCTGAGCTTGCGAAATCGCATTATCGAGCGTGAACAAAGAAATCGTCTTTATGAGATCGCATTTATGGAGATTCGCAAACAACCGCAGCTTAGCCGCCATTACCCCCCCCCCGCCCCCTCCCCCCCCACCCCTGTCACAGCAACAAACAACAACAACAACAAAGAGATGAACAAACAACTTACCCCTCCCCCCACCTTGGTCAGCAACAACAACAACAACAACAAAGAGATGAAAAACAACAACTTACCCCTCCCCCCACCCTGGTCACATGAACAACAACTTACCCCCCCCACCCTGGTCAAGCAACAACAACAACAACAACAACAAAGAGAAAAACAACAACGACAACAATAACAACGCTGCTAACAACCATAACCTATCCTAGTCCCTGTCCCAAACCCCATGCCAAACAAACAAGTTATTTAGGAAATACTGAATTATGAGCCAAACCAAGTAACTCTCCCGAGTCAACCGGGAAAGACTCAAAGACTCAAAGGCAAAGTAAAGAGTCAATCTGGTACGTAATATTTGGGCAAGACCGAGACTCAACCAGGTAAGAGTCAGGTCAGAGTAAGACCAAATGAATAAGCCCTTCAAAAGTCAAACCAAACTAAGATAGGACCAAGCTGAGATTCCTCCAGGTGAGTCAGCCAAATACCAATCAACCGACCAGGTGAGTCAGCCAAATGCCAATCAACCAAACCACCAAATGCCAATCACCAAATAGCCAACGAGTCCAATCACCAACTAGGTGCCAACCGAGTCAGCAATCAACCAACCAGGTGAAACAATCACCAACCAAACCAGGTGAGTCAGCCAAATCATCAACCAACCAGGTGAGTCAGCCAAACACCAATCAACCGACCAGGTGAGTTAGCCAAACGCCAATCAACCAACCAGGTGAATCAGTCAACCAGGTGAGTCAGCCAAACACCAATCAACCGACCAGGTGAGTTAGCCAAACGCCAATCAACCAACCAGGTGAATCAGTCAACCAGGTGAGTCAGCCAAACACCAATCAACCGACCAGGTGAGTCAGCCAAACACCAACCAACCAGGTGAGTCCAAATGCAATCAACCAACCAGGTGAGTCAGCAAATGCCAATCAACCACAGGTGAGTCAGCCAATCAGCCAACTAGGTGAATCAACCAACCATGTGAGTCAGCCAAATACAAATCAACCAACCAGGTGAGTCAGCCAAACGCCAATCAACCAACCAGGTGAATCAGCCAACCAGGTGAGTCAGCCAAATACCAATCAACCAACCAGGTGAGTCAGCCAAACACCAATCAACCGACCAGGTGAGTCAGCCAAACACCAACCAACCAGGTGAATCAACCAACCAGGTGAGTCAGCCAAACACCAACCAACCAACAAGGCGACTCAGCCAACCAGGTGAGTCAGCCAAACACCAACCAACCGACCAGGTGAGTCAGCCAAACACCAACCAACCAACAAGGCGACTCAGCCAACCAGGTGAGTCAGCCAAATACAACCAAGTCACCAACCAACCAACAACTCAGGTGAGTCAGCCAACCAAGAGGTGAGTCACCAAACACAACCAACCAGGTGAGTGAACCACTACCGAGTCCAGCGAGCGAGAGAGCGGGGACCGCCCCACACCCCTGGAGGGCGAGGCGAGGCGAGCGGCGACCTCGAGGGCGACCTCCCTGCCTTATTCATCGCTGTCCTCGCCGACGCCGCCCGCTCCTCTTTAGAGCCGCCCGCTCTCGGTGACTGCGGGCGTTTACTATTCTTTGCTGCTCTCTTTTTCTTACTTTATTTCTGTTTATTATTCTTTGCTGTTCTTTTTTCTATTTTATTTCTGTTTAGTATTCTTTGCTGTTCTTTTTTTCTTACTTTATTTCTTTTCACTATTCCTTGTTTTTTTTTTTACTTTATTTCTGTTTACTATTCTTTGCTCTTTTTTTTACTTTACTTTATTTGTTTACAATTCTTTGTTGTACTTTTTTTTCTACTTTATTTCTGTGTAGTATTCTTTGCTGTTCTTTTTTTCTTACTTTATTTCTGTTTACTATTCCTTGTTTTTTTTTTTTTACTTTATTTCTGTCTCGTTTGATTCTGCTTTTATTAATTCTTGATAACGAGCATTTTGTTTTTATTGGGTCTTGATGTCGTGGTTAAGATTTAATTGTTATCATGTTTTGTATGTCTCTGTTCCTTCTATGCCTTATTTAGTTTGTTCCCTCGTGTCTTTGTTTCTCACTTCATCCGATTTCCTTCCTCTTTCTTGCCATGAGAGTTTTCCATCTTCTTCTCCCTCTTCCTCCTTTTCTTCTTTTTCTTCTTCACTTGTCTCTCTCTCTCCCTCATTCTACTTTTCTTCACTTGTCTCTCTCTCTCCCTCATTCTACTTTTCTTCACTTGTCTCTCTCTCTCCCTCATTCTACTTTTCTTCACTTTCTCTCTCTCTCCTCTCTCTTTTCTTCACTTGTCTCTCTCTCTCTCCCTCATTCTACTATATTTTTCCCTTCATCTCTCCATTATTTTACCGCACTCCCCTTTCCATTCCCATCTACTTCAACCTCACCAACATTCTACTTTTCTTCGCTTTTCCTCCTGTTTGCTTTACCATCTCCCCCAATCCTCTTCCCTTCCCCTTATATGCCCCAAAACTACCCCAATTCCTTCCTCTCATTTTATCCCCAAAACTCCCCCATACCCTTTTTTCCCCCTTACCATCTCCCCATCCTTTCCTTCCCCTATTTGCCTTACCATCTCCCCCATCCCTCTTCCTCTCCCCTTTTATCCCCCCAAAAACTCCCCCCATACCCCTTTCTTTCCCCAACTTGCCTTACACCTCCCCAATCCTCTTCCTCCCCCCTTCCCTCACATAAAAAGAGCGAAGCACACCCACAGAGAGACCTCCAGCGAAGCCCCACAAGGACACACGGGGCGGTGCGGGCGGCGCTGACCCAGGGAATACTGGGCTTTGTACAAGGCTGCGGGGTCCGTGCGCTCATGGGGTGGGGTGGGGGGCGGAGAGAGAGTGGGGAAGGATAGGAGAAAGGGGAAGGGGAAGGGGAAAAGGGGAAGGGGAGGGAGGGGAAGCCAGAGAGAGAGAGAGAGAGAGAGAGAGAGAGAGAGGAGAGAGAGAGAGAGAGAGAGAGAGAGAGAGAGAGAGAGAGAGAGAGAGAGAGAGAGAGAGAGAGAGAGAGAGGAAGGAGAAGAAACAAAGAGAGAGAGAGAAAGGAGAGATCAACAAGAGAGAGAGAGAAGAGAAAAAAACAGACAGACAGATAGAGAAAGAAAGAAGGAGACGGAGCCAGACAAGACAAAACAGACCGCACTGCCTCCCAATCTTCACCGAATCGGCGTAGAGACAGCAACCCATTCCGCCAATCCCAGGGGCACAATCCAGTAATGCCACGTCCCATAAAATGCCCGCACCTTACAGTCAGCAACCAAGGCCACTTTTAAATCAGGCAGGGGCGTGGGAGAGGGGTGAGGGAGAGGGGAGAAGGGTGAGGGAGAGGGGAGAAGGGGAGGGAGGGGAGAAGGGTGAGGGAGAGGGGAGTTGGGAAAGTGGGCGTGGGAGATGGGAGAGGGAGAGGGAAAGGGGTGAGTGGGAGAAATGTTGGAAATATGTGAGTGGGAGTGGGAGAAAAGTGTGAAAATAGGAGTGGGAGTGGGAATGAGAGTGGGAGAGGGAGAAAAATTGGAAAAATGGGAGTTGGAGTGGGAGAAGGGTGAAACAGGGGTAGTTAGAAAAGTATGAGTGGAGGAAGGGTGAAAGAGAACAGTTGGAAAAGTGGGAGTGGGAGAAGAGCGAGAAAGGAGAGTTAGAAAATCTGAAGCACGAGAGAGAGAGAGCGGGAGTGAGAAAAGAGTGAGAGAGGAGAATTGAAAAAAAAAAAAAAATGGGAGTGAACGAAGGATGAAAGAGGATGAAAAAGAGTTACAGGGAATAGCCAAGAGAGAGACCAACGGGAGGAAGGGAAGGACTGGAGAGAAGGAAAAAAGAGAAACAAGGAAATAGGCGACAAAGGGGTGGAGTGGCGGTCGGGAAGTACGTTAAAAGGTGGAATTCCACATCCTTTCTGGCGACTAAGCATGGCGATAAGGTCCAATTAATCACCGAAACCACAGCCATGCTAATCGTTCTAACTTTCCGAGTTTATCGCGCGGAGTTCCGGTGCGCAATAATAGCAATGATGGCGACGACGGTAACAATACTAATAATATTGCCAATGCTAACAATTCTAATTCTAATGATAATGAAAATGATAATGAAAATGGATGTTAATCTAATGCTAATAATAAAATAGTATCTAATGATGAATGATGATAATGGATGATTGATGAGACAAACACCAATACTAATAATAACAATAGTAATCATGATGATGATAATGGGAATGATGAAGAAGTGATGATTATGACAACACCAATAACTAATAATAACAATAGTAATCATGATGATGATAATGGGAATGATGAAGAAGTGATGATTATGACAACACCAAAAACAAGAACAACCAAAACAGACAATAAAATACCACAACAACAACACACCAAGAAAACGCACCACACAACGATAAAACGAAAACGAAACGAGAATACACAACACACGGTCATATATAACGCACCCAAGTCGCCTCTTTTCCCCTCGAAGCCAAATTTACTGTTCGTTCTTCTTCTCCTGAATATCCGAAGCCGTGAATACTCATTCGCATACCGTCACACGCGTTCGGACGGAGAGCTCTGTCGCGGCGGTCTCTCGAGGTGGGTCTCGGGGCCGGTCTTTGCGCTCCGGATAGAGTCCTCTTCTCATGTAATGCAAAAGCAAAGCATACTCTCTTTCTTTCTTTTTTCTTTTCCTCTTTTCTCCCCCCCCTTCTTCTTCTCTTTCACTCTCCTACCCTTTCTCTCTCTCTATTCTCCCTTTTCTCCTCTCTCTCTCCCTCTCCCCCATTTCGTCACTCTCTCTCCCCATATCGTTCCCTCATCTATATAATCTCCTGCTCCCCTCTCTCTCTATCTCCTCCTTCTCTCACGGCCCTCCTGTCTCCCTCCCTTCTCCTCTCCTTCTCTCTAAGATCCTTGAAGAGCGGGTCTCACACACACACGACACACACACACACACACAATACACACACGCGCACTGAGATATATAAATAACAACCTGAATCCGTATGGCTGCGTCGGACGTGCGATTCCCACAAAGATATCCACGCCATTTTTTTATTTCTTTTCATCCACCATAACATCATCGACTTCCCTTTCCCCAATTCCACCCCAATTTAACGACCGCGAAAGGGAAATGGGGAGAAAAAGGGAGTTAATGGGGAGGAGTTTGGAAGGGGAAGAGGAGGGGGGTGGAAGAGGCGAGAAAAGAGAAGGTGATTTAATGGCATCAGCGTGCGCATCCATGCAGATCTGTCATGCGCGCTTATGCTGTGCCTTCGCGTGCATGAACAATTCGTTCTTCATGCGCGGACACTTTCCTTGTTTTTTTGATTTTTCCTTTTTTGCGTTTATGGCCCGAATGGATTCGCCTTCGCAGATAATCTTAGACGTCGGTTTGTTTAAAGCAGAAAAATGTTATTATGTCTTTCGCGAGAAGTCCTGTGGCGAAAGTAGATAGAAAGTAGTTCAGAAAGATAGTTCAGAAAGATACAAAGATAGTTCAAAAGAGTTGAAAGATGAAAATATAGAAAGATAGTTCAGAGCAGATCGACTTGTTCCAGCTTTGTCTATCTACTCAAAATTTTCTTTTTCTTTTGTATATGTTATTTTGTTATTGCTTGCTTCCCTCCCCTCCTCTTATATCCTTATCAATCATCACCCGTTACCTTTAATCCATTTCTACATTAATTAATATTGATTATATCTTATCACAATCATTACCGATTGACACGCTATTATCAAACATTTAGCACATTATCTTTCTCTTTTTTCCTCTTCCCGTTCTTCTTTCCCCTTCTTTTCTTCTCGCCTCTCTTCCGTTCCTTTCTATTTCTTCCACTCCTTTTCTTCATCTTTTTTCTTCTCTTTTCTTCGACTCCTCTTCCGCCTCTTTTTCTTCTTTACCCACTCTTCTTCCGTCTCTTTTCAATTCTCTTCTTCCACTCGTCTTCTCCACCACATCACTCCTTCCTCTTTCGCGCCGCTTCCACCCATTCCACGATTACCCAAGAACAAAGTACAAGTGAAGGACGACAAAGACAATATTTGCAAGAGCGACGACCTTGACATCTCAGTCTGCCGTCCTTCCATCCTCTCTCTTTCTCTCTTAGCTATTTCGAGTCCCCTTGCATATGCGCTCTTATCTCTAGGCTCTCATCTGAGCCACTCGAACTTCTTTCTCTTCCCACCTCCCTTTTCTTCTTTAACGGATTTTTCTCTGTCTCTGTCGTCGTGTGTCGCTAGGATAGCTCGTGGTCTGTGTCTGTGCTCACACTCTGCTCTGTCTTTCTCTATCTCTCTCTCTTCGTTCTCTCTTCATCTCTCGTCAATCCACCTCTCTTCACCTGGCTCTCTTCACCTCTTCAGGTCGTCCCACATCTCTCCGGCATTTCTTGCTCTCCTCTTCCTCCCTCTCCTCTCCTTCCTCTCCTTCTCTCCTCTCCCCGTCTCTCTTCTCTCCCATCTCCCCCACCCCTTCCTCCTCTCTCCTCCGTGCGCGTCTCAAGAGGGAAACTTCACTTTCTCAAATAAACACAACTGTCACCCGACGCCCCTCTTAACCGTGACCGTCCTCTCCCACCCTTTCCTCTCCGCCCTCCCTCCCCTGCCTCCTTCTACACCCCCTCCTCTCCATCACTCTCCTCCCTCCACCCTTCCTTCCTCTTCTACGCCTAACTTTACCCTCTCTCCCCTCCCTCCTCTTGCCCTTCCTGCCCTCCCCATCAACCTACCTCCCATGCCCTTGCCCTCTACCCTTCCTCCTTTCCCTCTCCCTCCCCTCCCTCCTCTAGCCTTTCCCTGCCTCCTATCAACCCATCCTTCCCCTTCTTCATGTCCTTCCTCTATCCCCCCTTCCCCTCTCCTTCCTCTTCCACCAACCCCCATCCCCATGCCCTTCCCTATATACACCCCATGCCTCTCCCATCAACGCCCCATCCCATGCCTCCCATCAACCCCCCCTCCCCATGCCCTTCTCTAGCACCCCCCTCCTTCCCCTTCTCCCTCTCCTCCCGGCGAGTGGCTTCCGTTCTCCCAAAAGAATGGGCCGACCAATCCTCTATTTACTTCTCATTAATACCCAAAGCTTTACTTCGAATCCGCGTTTCTTCTCTCACTTCTTTCTCTGGTTCTTTCGCGTTCTCCTCTACTTTCTTTTCTCTCTCGGTCTTTCGCGCGTTTTCTCTACTTCTTTTCTCTCTCGACTCTTTCGCGTTTCTTCTCTCACTTCCTTTTCTCTCTCGACTCTATCCGCGTTTCTTCTCCTCACTTCCTTTTCTCGTCTCGGCTCTTTCGCGTTTTCTCTCTTTTCTTGGACGTTTTGTTCTTCTCTCACTTCCTTCTCTCTTGCCTCTTTCGCGTTTCTCCTCCCATTTCTTTCTCTCTCGACTCTTTCTTGGTCTTTCTTTCGGGGTCTCGATTCGTCCCTGTCTTTCTCTCTCTCAACAAGGGGTGGATGTCAGCCGGGCAGGCAGACAGATAAATAGAGAGGGAGGAGGAGAGAGGGGAGAAGAAAGAGGATGGGAGGAGGAGGATAAGGAGAAGGGAGAGATATAGATGGATAAGTAGAGAGAGAATGAAAAGAGAGAGGAGAGAGAGAGAGAGAGAGAGAGAGAGAGAGAGAGAGAGAGAGAGAGAGAGAGAAGAGAGAGAGAGAGAGAGAGAGAGAGAGAGAGAAAGAGAAGAAAGAAGAAAAAGAAAGAGGGAGAGAATAAGAGAAAAAAGACAGAATAAGAACAGAGAGAGAATAAGAGAAAGGAGAGAATGAAAGAAAAAAGAAAATAAAGAGAAAGAAAAACGAAAAGAAAGTAAAGAGAAAAGAAATAAAAAAAAACAGATCGCAGGAGACCAGCTTCCGGTTTCAGCAACACAATGGAGTTGTCACGAACACCCAACCCCACCCCACACCACCCTACCCCACACCCACCCGCTCCGCCGCAGGTCCTATCGACACTCGACCCTTTTTTGAATGCCCTCATCATGCCAGCGCCAGACCTCCGCCAATGGGAGAGTCGGAAAGTACGAAATGGTCACACACACACACACACACACACACACACACACACACACACACACACACACACACACACACACACACACACACACACACACACACACAAAAAAAAAAAAAAAAAAAAAAAAAAAAAAAAAAACGGGTTGGTGCTTACACATCTCGTTAGGTTATTAATAATAATGCAAATAATAATAATAATAATAAATCAATAAAATAACCGGGTTAGTACTTACACGTCTTGGTAGGTTATTAATAATACAAATAATAATAATAATAATAATAATAAATAAATAAAAAATAACCGGGTTGGTGCTTACATATCTCGTTAGGTTATTAATAATAATGCAAAATAATAATAACAATAAATCAATAAAATAACCGGGTTGGTACTTACACGTCTTGGTAGGTTATTAATAATACAAATAATAATAATAATAATAATAACAATAATAATAATAATAATAATAATAATAATAATAATAATAAATCAATAAATAGAAATAACTGGGTTGGTGCTTACACGTCTTGTTAGGTTATTATAACTGATATCATCATCATTACAAACATTATTATAAACTTATTAGGATTATCATCATTAATTATCATCATAAACATCATCATAGATTTACGATTATCATCATTATCATTTTCATTATCATCATTATCATTTTCATTACCATCATTATATCATCATTTTCACCATCATTTATCATTTACCATTATCATCATTATCATTATCGTTACTATCCCCTTCATTAATATTACCATCATCATTCCCTCATTACCACCATCGCCATCATCATTACAACCGATAGTAGTAATAGGATCATCATCATCACAACCGCTTTCCCGGTCTTCGCCACGCCAACAACCCACAACTTCTTTTAAAAACGAATAAAAATAAAAATAGATAAATAAGTACTTAAATAAACAAATGAATAAATAATTAAATAAAATAAATATTAAAATAAATAATCAAATAAAAGAATTAAAAATAAATAGTAAAATAAATTAAATAAATCTAAAAACAAAAACAGATAAATGAGT
>NW_020870439.1:201516-209016 GCF_003789085.1 Penaeus vannamei | reverse complement strand
AATGAGTTATTCTCAGTCCTCTCTCTCTCTCTCTTTGTCTCGTCTCTCTCTATCTTCTTTCTCTCTGGTCTCTCTCTTTCTTTCTTCTCTCTCTTCTCTCTTTCTCTCTCTCTCTCTCTCTCTTCTCTCTCTCTCTCTCTCTGTCTCTCTCTCTCTCTCTCTCTCTCTCTCTGAGATTTAATAAAAAAGAAATTGGAAGAAGAAAAAGAAACCGAAAAATAAGAAGAAAAATAAGACGAAGAAGAAAGAAGAGAAGAAAATGTAGAAGTAGAAAAAAGAGGGAGACGAATAAAATAAGAGAAGAAGGATATAATAATAAGAAAATAAAAATTAAAAATAAAATTAAAAAAGAAGAAGGAAGAGAGGAGAGAAAAAAAAGAAAAGAAAAATCACAGAAGAGAAATTATCAGAAAATAATCATCATCACAATAACAACCATTCGGTGGTTAGCGCAATTTCTCTCTCAGTCGCTAATCACTTTCCCGCAATTACACGCCATCCCTTGTGCAACTTAGACCTCAAGACGAACGGAAAAAGTGATTCCGTTTTTGTTGTACTTCACTAAGTGTTTTTATTGATGATGAAGATTTAAGTTTATTGGATAACACACGTACGTACACGCATGCATACGTACATGTTTACAAGTACATATAGGTATAGGCATACATTCATATATGTGCACGTAGATTTGGATATAGAGGAAGAGAGAGATGAAGAGGGAGAGGAAAGGAAGGGAGGAGAGAGAGAGAGGAGAGAGAGAGAGGAGAGGAGAGAGTGAGAGAGAGAGGAGAGAGAGAGAGAGAGAGAGAGAGAGAGAGAGAGAGAGAGAGAGAGAGAGGAGAGAGAAGAGAAGAGAAAGAGGGAGAGGAGAGAGAGAGGAAAAGAGAGAGAAAGAGAGAGAGACAGAGGGATATATATAATATATATATATATATATATATATATATATATTATATATATATATATGTATGTATATATGTATATATATATATATAATAGATAGATTGATAGATAGATAGATAGATAGATAGGCAGATATATAGAAAGACAGAGTTGGATAGATAAAGATGATAGAAAAACAGACAGAGAAAGAGAAAGAAAGATGTGTGGAGATTCATGTCGAACTGCACCAGGAACAAAGAAGGGAAGAACAAGAAAACACACGAATAAGCCGAAGTCCTTTGCACTTTATCGCTTCTTCTTCAGGCACGAGGAGTCCATAAAAAGACCATAAAAGACAATAAAACTCTAAAAATAAAAAGTACGGGAAAGAAAATAAAATACGAAAAAGAAAACGTATCTAAAAAACCCGGAAACGATAAAGAAAACGAGAAGAAAAAAACAAATAAAGAAAACGTACTGGTAAAAAGAAAACGGAAACACCAAAGAAAATGGGAAAATGAAGAGGGAGACTTCATCATATCGCGTACCTTTGACAACCCCATTAACGTTTACTTAATGACGACATTAAGTAATCAAAGACACTAATGAGGGAACGAGGAAGCCCATGAAGCTCATAACTGTCTGCAGATTTCTCTATCAACTTCAAAGCACTTTCATTATCTTGCACAGATTGCCTTCAGATATTGGAAGAGTTATTGAGGGTGTGTGAATGCATGTTTGTGTGTGTGTGTAGGTTGTATGTATGCTTGTTAATTTATCTAACTGCTATGTATATATTATTATAATGGTGATGATGATGATGAAAATGATAGTTTTGATAATGATAATGGTAGTTATGATAAAGATAATGATGATAAGTTTAATAATGATGATAATGAAAATGAAAATAATAATTGTCATTGTTATTGTTGCTGCTATCATTATATTTGTTATTTCACCATCATTATTACTATTATAACTACCATTAATAAGGATAAAATCATCGTTGTCATTATCACCATTATTTCTACTTTTGCTAATGCGCCTATGTGCGTATTTACGTATACGTGTACATTTTCTTCTGTGTGCGTTCATATCTATGTATGTACGTTTACTCACATACTCTTCTCAAACTAAACTTTTTTCCCAATCTCACCAATATGCTTTTGTTCACATTTTATATCTGAATTAATTAAATTTCAACAGAACAGTGATGATTTAGATGAATTATCATTTCTCGTCCCAGTCCCCTGCACAAGTGACGGAGTAGACAATGTTGATCCAATAACTTAATTAACTGTTAGATTAAGATTAATGTCTGTACTTTTATGGGGCTTGCAATTTGCAAATGAATGTATGTATTTGATATATATATATATATATATATATATATATATATGTATATGATATATAGTTATATATATATATATATTTATATGTATATGTATATAACATTGTAACAGGAACGAAGGGAAGGAAGAGAAAACACATATACATATACATATATATAATACACACACATACACATACATACATACACACACACACATTCGTATATACATATGTCTGACTAATTGTATGCATGCGCACACACGCACACTCATACACAGCGTGTGTATGATGATCTATCTATTCGCGTTTCCTTTTACATCTATCTATCTATCTATTTATTCGCTTCTTCATTCTTTTACACATTTATCCTAGCAAGGAGGACAAAGAATTATCGGGTACGTTGTTTATCTATTTATCTATCAGTCTGTCTGTCTATCTATCCCTCGGTCTATTTGCCTGTCTATCTGTTCACCAGTTTATTTTTGTATCTGTTTGTCTGTCTACATCTGTCTATCTATCAATTTGTTTGCTTATCTATCAGTCCATGTGCATGCCTGCCTACTTGTCTGTCTGTCTGTCTATCATTCAGTCTATCTGTCTGTCTGTCTGTCTCTCGGGCTATCTGTCTATCGATCTGTATATTTCTCTATTCATCTATCGCTCTATCTGTCTGTTTATCTGCACATCTATCTGTCTGTATGCCAATCTTTCGGTCTATCTGTCTGTCTGTCTCACGGTCTATATGTCCATCTATTTCTCTGTATGTCTATCTGTCTGTCTATCTCTCAGTCTATCAGTCTGTCTATCTGTCTGTATGTCCATCTATTTCTCTGTATGTCTATCTGTCTGTCTATCTCTCAGTCTCAGTCTATCTGTCTGTATCTGTATGTCTATCTGTCTGTCTCACGGTCTGTATGTCCATCTATTTCTCTGTATGTCTATCTGTCTGTCTGTCTATCTATCTGTCTATATGTCTGTATGTCCATCTATTTCTCTGTATGTCTATCTGTCTGTCCTATTATCTGTCTATCTGTCTATCTATGTCTGTCTATCTCACGGTCTATCTGTCTGTCTATCTTATGTCTACTGTCTGTCTGTCCCTATCTGTCCTGTCTGTCTGTCTATCTGTCTATCTGTCTGTCTATCTCTCAGTCTATCAGTCTGTCTATCTGTCTGTATGTCCGTCTATGCTTCGTACATACGTCTCTCCCGCGACTCAAGTTTGCTTAGCGAGACAACGTGAAGCCGCCGTGTCAATTGCACAATATGAATCAACGTGTCTTTCTGCGAAAAGTTATTGCAAAGACTAATTGTTGCAATAAACGCCACTTCAACTCTGTGTCATTCACTCTGCAACAGAGCTTTTGCGTCATCGTTTGCAATAAAGAGGGAGGGAGAGGGAGAAAGAAGGAAGTATAAGAAAAAGAAAGGAATGAGAGAGAGATAGAGAAATGGAGAGGGGGAGAGGGAGAGAGAGGTAGGTGGGGGGGAGGAAAGAGAGAGAGAGAAAGAGAGAGAGAGAGAGAGAGAAAAGAGAGAGAGAGAGAGAGAGAGAGAGAGAAGAAGAGAGAGAGAGAGAGAAAGGAGAGAGAGAGAGAGAGAGAGAGAGAGAGAGAGAGAGAGAGAGAGAGAGAGAGAAGAGGGGGGGGGGGGGGGGAGAGATTGAGAAAAGAGAGAGAGAGAGAAAGAGAGAACAAGAACGGGAACGAGAAAGAGAGAGGTGTAAGATAGATAGATAATAAATAACTTGACGGACAGATACACAAAATACACAGAGTATACACAGAGAGTGAGAGACAAAGTAAAAGGCAGAAAAAAAAGAGAAAAGAAAATGGGAAGAATATAATAAACTATGAGTGAGAGAAACAACAATTACAAAATCTTGGCACTTAAATTATCTATCTGCTTGCCTGTCTATCCGTCTATCCGCCGTTCTGTCTCTTTGTCTCTCTTTCTCTCTCTAGTTCTGTTTATAATTTTAGGGATATTTTTCAGTGTTTTCTTTGTTTTGTTTTCGCGTAAGTTGTGTCCCTTTTTTTTTTTTTTTTTTTTTTTTAGTCTAGGTTGAGTGCATTTGTTAATTAATTAAGAGATCTAGGAATTTGACTGGATTTGTTAATCAATTAAGAGATCTAGGAATGCATGTACCAAAGTATAGTCCTTTTCAAAAGCGCTGATCCTTTCAAACCATCCGAAGTCCTTTCATGTAATCGTTAGCATAAACGTGAGCTTTCACACGCATCGAACACGGTTAATCGCCGTTCTCTCTCTCTCTCTCTCTTTCTCTCTTTCTCTCTCTCTTTCTCTCTCTCCTTCCTCTCTCTCTGTCTTTCTTCTTTCCTCTCTCTTTCATCTATCCGCTCTCTCTCTCTTTTCTCTCTTTCCGCTCTCTCTCTCTTTTCTCTCTTTCCGCTCTCTCTCTCTATCTTTCTCCTTTCCTCTATCATCTCTCTCTCTCTCCTTCCTCTTTCCTCTATCTCTCTCTCTCTCTCTCTCCCCCCCCCCGTCTCCTTCCTCTCTCTCTCTCTCTTTCCTCTATCCTCTCTCTCTCTCTCTTCCTTCCACTCTCTCTCTCTCTTTCCTCTCTCTCCTCCCTCTCTCTCTCTCTTTCCCTCCCTCTTTCCTCTCCTCTCTCTCTCTCCCTCTCTCTCTCTCTTTCCTCTCTCTTCTTTTCCTCTCTCTCTCTCTTCCCCTCTCTCTCCCTGCTCATGGGGCGGGGGCGGGGGGGGGAGTGGGGGTAGGGGGGGGGGAGTGTAAAAAGGGTGAATTAAGCCCTAGTTTCCGCGATGTTTTTCCCGCCGTGGAAGGGTTAAAACCGCGTCGTGAGCACAGTCCCCGTGACGGTTTTTTTTTTTTTTTTTACCGTGTAAGACCAATGAAACGCTCATTGATGTTAGAGGTTTTCCAAAAGTGTGTTGTGGTGTGTGTGTGTGTGTGTGTGTTGTGTGTGTGTGTGTGTGTGTGTGTGTGTGTGGTGTGTGTGTGTGTGGTGTGTGTGTGTGTGTGTGTGTGTGTTGTGTGTGTGTGTTGTCCACGGCAGCATAGATAAGGAACCTGTCTATGCTATTTTCATATCGAATTTCATCTATATCTAATTTGGATGACTTATTAAGGTACCCATATATCTATCTTACTGGTTTCCCATCCGTCTGTGTCTCTGAGTGTAGGTTACATGGAAAAATGCACATACGTTATAGGCGCACACATATGCATTCATACTTTCAACTTCCTTGCCCCCGCCCTCTCTCTCTCTTTCTCTTGCACACTCTCTTGCCCCCCCCCCCCTCTCTTCTATCTGTCTCTCTTCTTTCAAACTTCCTTTGCCCCCCCTCTCTTCTCTATCGTCTCTCTCTCTTCAAACTTCCTTGCCCCCCCCCCGCTCTCTCTATCTGTCTCTCTCTCTTTCAAACTTCTTGCCCCCCCCCCCTCTTCTCCTTCTCTCTCTCTTCAAAGTTCCTTGCTTCTCCTTGTCTGTTCTCCTCTTCCCTATTTCTCTTTAAAACTTCATTGATGCCCCCCCCCCCCACCGTTTTCTCTCTCACTCTTCTGCGTCCACTCTGTCCCTCTCTCTCGCTCAATCTAATCTATCTCTTTCAACTTTCTTTTATCCTCCCTCCTCCTCCCTCCATCCCTCCCCTCCCCCTCCCCTCCCTCCCCCTCCTCCCCTCCCCCTCCTTCTCTCCCCCCCTCTTTCTCCCTCTTCCCCCCGACCCCCCACCCCACCACACACAGTAACAACATTTGACCTCATACAGGGGCATGCATTGCGCAAAACCTTTTCGCTGAGAAAGTTTTGTTCGAAAGTTTGTGTCGAAAATCAGAAGTTTGCGTCGGAAATTTGCGTCAAATCTAGGAGAGAGGATCACGTTTTTGCAGACATCTTGCCCTTTGCGACAATACTAAAGGCAAGTTCTGAGTTTTGTGCATGTGTGTGTGTGTTGTGTTTGTGTGTGGGTGTGTGGTGTGTTCGTGTGTGTGTGTGTTGTGTGTGTGTGTGTGTGTTCGTGGATGTGTGTGTGTGCTTGTGTGTGTTTGTGTGTTCGTGTGTGTGTATTGTTGTCTGCGTGTGGTTCGGTTTGTGTGTGTGTGAGTGTGTTGTGTGTGTGTGTGANCGTTCAGTAATTCTATTCATCTGTGAATCAATATACTGAGGTGGATGAAAATATCAAGAGTACAGTTTTTTTCACTCATATAATGGGCTTAATGTGAAATAACTAGAATTTACATAATCACACAAATACACGATTACAGCAATTAGAGTTGCGTTTCACAGTCATCTTATTGAGAGATTTAATCCCTCTCAAGATTAACCATACTACAACCAAAAAAATCATTATCATACTGATTTAATTGTACATCGATACCCCACAGTTTTACAACCATCAGTGCCACTCCCATTCAGCCCTTACCTTACTTTGTCATCTAACAAAATCATGATAAAATACAAACACCAAAATCCACTTGACCGTGGATATCCTCCGGCCAGCCGGCCGCCCGTGCTAAGTGTCGCCGGCAAAATGATTTGTAGTAACCGGCGCGCATTTCTTGACTGTCAAAACCGGAGCGCACTATGAATCGGCCGGCAGGTATAACCGGGTTGGCTGTAGGGTATTTATAGGCTTTCCGTATTGCCGTCATCACCGAGGCCTTACTCCCCCTTCCCTCCATCACAGGCACAGCCCCATTCTCCCCCTGTCTCTTTCTCCCGTACAAGGCCTCTTTCCTCTAAATCTTTCATTTGCATTGCATGAGTTGAGTTGCATTACAAATAAAAAATAACCCCAAACGATACAAAAACTTGTTCATTGCCAACCTATGTATGGTGCTAAACACTCAAAGCAATAGTTAAAAGCCACACCTGAAAATGAAATACTATATCGTTTTCCCACTATTCTTCCAATGAGAGTACAAATCAAGTTATATAACAGTGGTCCATCGCGAAGCAGTATGGTGGCGAGTGGACAAGCCTTACTTTTCTAGTGCTGAGTTTGACTTAAAAATTAATTCAAGTAAAATGTCTTTTCTCAAAAGACTGAAAAAACTAAATCAGAAGACGTGAGCGCAGCAGACAACACGAGCTGACTGGGCGCTTTCAAGTCTGTGGGATAGAGACAGACGTCTTAAACATCACTGATATCTAAACATACACATATAGACCGTATATCTACTCTCTCTCTCCCCTCCCCCCCCCCCTCTCTCTCTCTCTCTCTCACTCACTCTCTCTTTCTCTTTGTATGTGTGTGTGTGTGTGTGTGTCTGTGTTTATATATATATATATATATATAT
>NW_020870439.1:171287-176287 GCF_003789085.1 Penaeus vannamei | reverse complement strand
GGGGGGGGGGTAAGCTGATGATAGAAATGGATAGAATCCTAATGATTATATTGCAGTGTGATCCATGATGGAAGGCCTACTATCTGAAGCTATGCATGCTGTGGTGATGATTTTGGACAAAAGCAAACAAATATCCCAATCTATTCAGGGAGGTTAAACCTTGGACTAAATCCTTTATGCTGCGTTCAGAACTCCTCATCTTGCTCGACCAGACAACTTGTCCAGAACCAGCAGGACAAGTGGGTCACGTTCAAAACCACCAAGACCCTTTCTGCCCAGAATATAACTGGCTTTAATGTAAACATTCACTTTTTTATCATACTGGTGTCTTTATTTTACATGCAGCATGGGTCTTGTAACACTCTTGATATATATTTAACTTACCTGCAACTGACAAACACAAAAATATCCTTTGATAACACCAATAAAGGGCCATAAAATTATTCACCAATATCTTGTGGTTACCTGCAACTGTCAATGTTTACATACAAAATCTATTGTGACGTCATCTCTTCCTGATCGCCCAGGTTCACAGGAGGGGGAGATGGACGAGACGGACAACTTGTCCGAGACAAGATAGTAGAGGTTCTGAACGCATCATTACAGTTTGTCTTCTCCAGTAATTAAGACTTTACCCACAGTAAATGGTTCAAATGATTATTACTTGGAATTTCTACTTGCATCACATTAGGCAGTTTCATGTGCTTTTGGTAAAGAGACAACCAGTATCGTTAAAAGTAAAGAAATCATTTTTTTTTACCCAGGGTTCTTGAACATTTTAACTGAATATCCTATGAAATGATAGTTAGAAACAAAATATATTAGCTGTTTAATCATGATTGTGATGATATCTCAGGAATGTTGATTCTCTATTATTATTGCAAATAGGGGGATATCTTATGAATGAGTATCCAGTTCCAAATTTTACAAATCTTTAATGCAAAAATTTGTAGACCAAAAATATATAGCATTAATACTGTTTGATTACAGAAGAATGAGAACCGACTGCAAGGTGTATGTGGGCAATCTTGGCAACACTGAAGCCAAACACGAGCTTGAATCAGCCTTTTCCAAGTATGGGCCCCTCGTCAATGTTTGGGTTGCAAGGAACCCTCCAGGCTTTGCTTTTGTGGAATTTGAAGATCCACGGGATGCAGAAGATGCTGTGCGCTCACTGAATGGAACGTAAGTTTGTGGGATTTTGTTAGTAGGATTTTTTAGATACTGGGTACTTTATTGACCTTCACTAACTGTTTGCATGTACTGGTGTTTCTTGTACATAATTATTTGCCAATGTATTTCATGTAATGTCTTGGAAGTAGGGAGAACACTTTTTTTTTCATGCTTTTACTATTTAGAAATGTTGGTTTACCTTTAGAAGTAAAAGATGCTAAGTTTTCAGTTGGTGATTGTGAATATTAGAAACTTTAAAGACCATATCTTTGTATCCCACAGAATCAGAGGGGGAAAAAGATGACATTTATATTTTGGATTTTACCAAAGCCTTCAGCAGAGTCTAGGCAAAAGACTAACAATCGCTTTACAGTTTTACAGAATAACAAGGCCCATTGGATCACTGCTTTTCATGTCAACAGGACTCACCGTGTACTTGACAGTTCTTCATCCGATCTGTCACTCTCTCCTCTGTTGTCCCCAAGACACCACCCTACTTTATCCACCTCCTCTTCTGTTATTATCAACCATTCACTTTCTACTCCTGACTCTTCACCTACTGTAAACTGTTTTTACACAACAGTTTTCATCTTAGACCAGTCAAGACCATTGACGACTGCAGACTCTTCCTTCAGCACGACCTTGATTACTTGGAACAATGGGAGTAAACCCTGCATGTTCTTCAGCCTTTGAAAAGTGTATACTACTGAGTTTTACACTTATACCCATACAACTCAGACTGTTTGGACAACCTCTTAACTATGCATCCAACTGTCTACAGATCTCCATTTGCATATATGATGGTAAACAAAGCTTACTCTGTAATATGCCTGTCCATCAAACACTAACATAAGCACTAGAAGGCATTACTGTGCCTAGTCATTTGTATACATTTTTCATAACCCTCAAGTGAACCAGTTCCAAAATTAGTTTTTGATTTAAAAAGAGATGTAGAGCCGGAATAAACAAAATACTACAGACAATAGACACATAACAAGAAAATGTACCATAGCCAGAAGCCAGCAGTCACTTAACCCTACTCCTTCATCCCACTCCATTCTGTTCAGCAATCAATTTCATACATAATATGTCCTGTGTTTAGTGTCATTTGCATAAGAGAAATGGGATGAAGAAAATTCATATTTCTACAGCATACTAAAGCATATTGTGTATGAGGAAACAAATGGAATATTAACTTTAATCGTGGAATTAGTGTAATACATCAAGAAACAAGTAGTATCTGATTATCACAAAGAAATTTTGTCATCTTAGAATCATGGATCATTATCTCTATGATAGTCTCATATTAAATAATTCATATTTAACTCCATACTGTTTCACACTCATTTTCAGTGTTTGGAAAACAACTGTTATATTCATAACAGGTAAATGATAAGAACAGGGCCCAGAGTCAGGTTTGTGATAACAAAATAGCAGTTAATCGGCTTGTGAAAATATAGATCAATTTTGGTATATATAATCCTTTCACTCCCACTCGCTTAGTCTATTTAGCTATCTGCCACTGCCTTTTTTTCTCTTTCTATAGACAGGGAGATGGGAGTTAATATTTAAAAAATCGGTTATTTTGAGTTTGCTTTGCAAGAGATATAAGACAGTTGAACAATTATAGGTGAGCTCTTTTGCACACCATGCACTGACAGCATACATACAGTAACTTTCTTTTTTATAAATTTATCATAGTAAAAGGAAGATGTTTTACAGTAAAACTGAAATTTTCAAACAAAACTTTGAGCACATTCTTCTCAACTTTAAGTCCATAATTGGGCTATATTTGTTAATGATTGAATTATTTGAATATATTAACTGTCTGCCTTTCATTTCAGTAACATAAAAGTTAAATGACATGCATAACAATTTCCTTCAGGCGTCTGTGTGGTGTCCGTGTGAAGGTGGAGATGTCAACAGGCCGTTCACGCCGGGACAGGTTCCATTCACCTCCACGACGTGGGGGTGGCGGTGGCGGGGGTGGTGGCGGAAGAAGAAGGTCTAGGTAAGCTATCTTCAGGCTCTCTACTGTTATCTGTTCAATGTCTGTTGTTATGAAAGATATAGCTTGGGTTCCTAGCCAAAGAAAAATAGCTTGGTTAATTAGGGTTAGGGGTGGGGGGCCATATAAGTAATTTTACAGTAATGAATGGTAATGAAATACAAATGTGTATTGATATATTTTTAATGTCATTGTGGTAAGATGAAGAAATGATTGATACTAATGCATTTTGATGTCAGAATGGTGTTCACTAACCATTTCTTAATTATGAGAAACTTGCTCTTCAATATCTGATGTCAAATGTATAGACAGTTTTTGCTAAATGTTGATTAGTATGGGAAGATAAAAAAATATTTTTCTATACCTCTTTTTTGAGACAAAATTTTGATGTTGAAAAGGAAAATTATTTTGTGTAATTTGCTTTTGTTATTAGTGTTTTTATCGTTCCCTTCCCTAATGCATCTCCAGCTCTTTTTAAGCATTATTTAGTTGGAAAATTAAATGTGATTCTTACTCACACACTTTTGCCGTTTTTCTCTTTTTTATTTTATTAGATGAGTAAGGGAGTTTGCTCTGATTTAAACCGGAGTTACATTTTTAAGCTG
The DNA here is from genome assembly GCF_003789085.1 of Penaeus vannamei. NCBI lineage: Eukaryota > Metazoa > Arthropoda > Malacostraca > Decapoda > Penaeidae > Penaeus > Penaeus vannamei. The sequence continues at coordinate 172,501 of NW_020870439.1, read as the reverse complement.
CTTCAGCACATCTTAAGCAGTGACATGGATGAAAAATTAGCTAATAGAATTGAAAAGCTTTGTCCCAGCAATGCTATCTTTTCAGTTTAGAAAATCTGTGTTTGCTTACAAGTTCACCTAAGTTCTGGTAGTTATTTATGAGTTGTAAGGATAATGATGTTCATTAGTATCCTCATCCCCTTGCTTTCAGGCTCGCACTTTGCAAACTATGCAGTAGCCTCAGGTGGTAAAATCTGCTCCTTTGAAAACCGAGAGTACAACCATTATTAATTAACTGCAGAATTGCCAGATTTCCTATGGTTATAAAGATCCTTTTCTTACCCATTCTGCATGGTTGACTTTGCTGAAATTTATCATTCTCGTTTATATTCTTCTCAACAGTTCTTGCTTAACTTATTATTTTCACGTTATGGATTTACTCAGCTCATCTCCACGTAGAAAATGATTATATTTCAGTTTCAGTCTTTTAGCTACCCTTTTTTCCAGGAATGTATAAACACACGGACATGTCAGAGAATATTGCCTCTGTCATGCATTTACTGTCTAATGAATCAAAAGGCATTTACCCCCTAGAATGAGTAGGACTCCCACCACAACTTACAAAGAGACAAGGGGATAATGGAGCTACAATTTTTTATGACAAGGGCAATTATAGATAGGTAGCTTGGAGTGCAAGATGTAGTATATATTTCCACAAGAAGAAATTTGACCCGAGTCAAAAATTTTGTTTGAAATTAGACTGACTCTTACAAAAATTTGAGGTAGTGATGATGACTTGCTTGGAGAATATATATATTTTTGTTATATATATGTGTGGTGTGTGTGTTGTGTGTGTGTGTGTGTGTGTGTGTGTGTGTGTGTGTGTGTGTGTGTGTGTCTGTGTGTGTGTGTCGTCTGCTGTCTGTCTGTCTGTTCTGTTCTCTCTCTCTCTCTCTCTCTCTCTCTCTCTCTCTCTCTCTCGCTTCTCTCGTCTCTCTCTCTCTCTCTCTCTCCTCTCTCTCTCTGTCTCTCTCTCTCGTCCTCTTTCTCTCTCTCTCTTTCTCTCTCTCTCTTTCTCCTCTCTCTCTTTTCTCTTTCTCTTTCTTCTCTCTCTTTTCTTTCTCTTTCTCTTTTCTCTTTCTTCTCTCTCTCTTTCTCTTTCTCTTTTCTCTTTCTCTCTCTTTCTCTTTCTCTTTCTCTTTCTTTTCTCTTTTCTTTTCTCTTTCTCTTTCTCT
>NW_020870439.1:170150-171187 GCF_003789085.1 Penaeus vannamei | reverse complement strand
GTGTGTGTGTGTGTGTGTGTGTGTGTGTGTGTGCTATATATATATATATATATGTGTGTGTTGTGTGTGTGTGTGTGTGTGTGTGTGTGTGTGTTGTTGTGTGTGGTGTGTGTGTGTGCGTGTGTGTGTGTGTGTGTGTGTGTGTGTGTGTGTGTGTGTGTGTGTGTGTAGAGAGAGAGAGAGAGAGAGAGAGAGAGAGAGAGAGAGAGTGAGAGAGAGAGAGATGAAGAAAGAAAAGAGTAGAGAAGAGGAGCCAGAGGAGAGGAGTAATTGAGAAGAGAGGAAGAGAGAAGGGGGAGTGAGAGAGAGAGAGAGAGAGAGAGGGAGAGAGAGAGAGAGAAAGAGAGTGAGGAAGAGAGAGACAGAAAGGGGAAGAGAGATAGGGGACAGGAATAGAGAGGGAAAAAAATGAGAGTGAGAGAGAGAGAGAGAGAGAAGAGAGAGAAGAGAGAGAGAAACTAGCAAAGAAACGAATCAATTTGCAAAAAATAACTAAAGGTCAGAAAATAAGAGAAAAAGAAAGATGACATTTTGAATAAGAAAAAAAGTTTCTCAGCGTAAACCAATTTAGGTTCTGACGTCACGCCGAGTTGGTCCTCCCCCCCACCCCTTTTCCCCTTCCCTCCTCCTCCATCCTCCCCCATCACTCCTCCTCCCTCCTCCTCCTTCTCCATCCTCCCTCCTCCCTCCTACCTCCTTCTCCATCCTCCCTTCCTCCCTCCTCCCTCCTCCTCCCTATCTCCTCTTCCCTCCTCCTCTGCCCACCCTTCTCTTCTCCTTCCCTCTTCTTCTGTTCCCCCTCTTCCCTCCTCTTCCCTCTTCCCTCCTTCTCCCTTCCCTCCCTACAATTCCCTCCTCTTCCTCTTCCCTCCTTCTCCCTCCTCCTCCCCTCCCCTCCTCCCTCCCTCTCCTCCTCCTCCTCCTCCCTCTCTTCTCCCTCCCTCCCCCTCCTCCTTCTCCCTCCGTCCCTCTTCCCTCCTTCCTCTCCCTCCCCTTCCCTCTTCTCCCTCCCTCCCCCTTCCCTCCTTCTCCCTTCC
>NW_020870439.1:157650-165150 GCF_003789085.1 Penaeus vannamei | reverse complement strand
GCAACAGCGACGGGGAAATCGCCCATCAGCAGACGTCTTCCCTCGCCTAATCTCTTAACAACCGCTCTATCATTCCTCGCCTGTTATTTTTGTCTGCCTGTTATTATTCGTCTGCGGATTACTCTGAAATGGTCTGAATGGGTTGCAGTCTTTAAAAATTAGGTACGTGTGTTGGTGTATGTGGATGAGAGTTTAAGTGTGTGTTTGCGTGTGGTTGTGTTCGTTTGCCTTTGCTGAAGTGAGTGTGTGAGTTTCAAACAGGGTATTTATATTTCTCTTCTCTCGTTTGTGTTCTTTTTACGTATATTTGTAAGTATTGATGTCATTGGATGATTTTATGTCTACGTGCATTAGTTTATAAGTGAGTGTGGGGATCTCAAGTCAGGAAAGTTTTTTCTTTCTCTCTCTATTTCACTTTGTAAATGAAATTCCCGCCGCTGTCTTTTGTGGCATCTGCAATGCAACAATCTGCATCTCTGGCGATGTGCTGGAAAATGGAAATATCGCTTTCAGCCGCAGATATACTTATATATAAACAATTCCGGTTTGTTCCATCACTAATTTCGTGTGACTTTATTTATTTATTGTAGTTTTCTAGTTCAGGTTTTATGGTATTTAGGTTTTTATTTACGAGTTTTGTAAAGTAATAAGATACATGAAAGAGGTTTGCAAATTATTGGCAGGAAAAAACACTTAGCCTTGCTTTGGTCTGTCTCTGTTTAAGTCTTTCTATCTCTCTCTTGCTCTGTCTCTATTTTTTTATTCTCTCTCTCTCTTTCTCTTTCTCTTCCCCCCCCCCTCTCTCTCTCTCTCTCTCTCTCTCTCTCTCTCTCTCTCTCTCTCTCTCTCTCTCTCTCTCTCTCTCTCTCTCTCTCTCTCTCTCTCTCTCTCTCTCTCTCTCTCTTTCTCTCTCTCTCTCTCTCTTTTTCTCTCTTTCTTGATGACTGGCGTATGTTCGGCATCATTCTCTTGAAACAATCATTCCACTCAACAATTGATTCATCTCCTCCGGGATTAAAATTATATATTGCGCGCATATTTTTTGTGCGCTGTATTTGATTATGTAAGCCCAGGAGGGGACTAATCTGGATGAGGGTGGGAGTGTTATATCACCTTATTGATATGTAAGCCGGTGACTCTGAATTCTTGTAATTCTTGTAATTCTCTATAATTTAAGTGTATTTATTTTTAAATATTATTATACCTAAGTTTTGTATATGAATTGTGAGCCCGCACAGGGACTTATTAAGATAAGGGTGAGGATAACCTAAGCTCTTCCTTTTGAGATGTAATTTTTCTTTTGTCTCAATAAACGTGTCAGTCTCTCTCTCCCTCTCTCTCTCTCTTTCCCTTTTTCCCTCTCTCCTTCCGTCACTTTTTTTTTTTTTCATTCCCTGCTTCCTTTCCCTTCCAGCTTCTATCCTCCAGTCTCCTTTCCCCTCTCCCCCAGTCCCTTCCTCCCTCTTCCCCCTATCCCTATCCCTCCTTTTCATCCCTTTCATCCTTCTCCCTCCTCTCCTTCCCTCCTTCCCATTCCCCCTTCCACCACATCTCTTTTACCTCAATCCCCCCCTCAACAAAGCCGAGACGCCACACCATTCAACACCATCCTCTGCCACACCATCAAGACGTGCCGGGCCTCCGTTTGGGCGATGTGAATAATACATCTGAAATGCGAATGTTAATGTCTCTTGTGATTTGGAACTCCGTGGCAGCCGGAATGTGAGGTATTGCAGTGTAGGGAAATGTCAGTGTAGTGTTGCGGTTGTATGGTGTACTGTCAGGGTACTGACAGTTCGGTTTACTTGCATTGTAGTGTCTTGGTTACGGTTTTGTTGTGACAGTTTAGGGGAGCGACTAAGCGCACAAACGATGCATTATCGGCGTGTCATCGACATGAAGTCTGCTGTAATGTCACTGAAATGTGGTATTGCAGTGCATTGTCTGTGTACTGAAGTATCATTGAAGTGGAATAATGTAGTAACGTTGCAGTGTAACATACGGAGAGTTGAGCATAGTATCAGTGGCGCAGTGACGGGGGCATAGCTCGGTGATGCATCTCTGCGTTGGCACCGCAGTCCCTGAGAGCCTCTCCCGCTCGCCTGGGCTGGGAAGGAGTACTGGCAATCGTGCAACAGCATGATGGGGTTAAATCGAGGCAGAGAGGAACTAGAAAATAATTACTGTACTGCCAGTGTAGTGTAGCGACACTGTATGTTGGCGCCAGTGCAGCGACGTAACAGTATCGTATAGTATAGTGGCAGTGCAAAGAAGTGACAGCTTCTAGCATAGTGCCAACAGAAGTGCGGTGCCAGCGCAGTGCCAGCAAAGACGGGAAGCGGAGCCTGGAAGGGGCCGCCGAACCCGGCAGTCGCAGCAAAAGCGGGTTTCACACGAAGGTCGTTTTTCCGGAGAGAAACAAAAATGTCCGCGTGTTTAGCCTCAGACGCCGTGAATTAGGCGTTTTTATTCTGACTCAATGAATGTAAAGTGCAGAGAGGCTTTCCTCGATATTTAATATGGTTAAGGAGTTATTGCTCACGTCTCCCTTATTCTCTCTTTCTCTCTCCCTCTCTATCTATCTATCTATCTATCTATCTATCTATATATATATATATATATATATATATATATATATATATATATATATATATATATATATATATATATATATATATCCGTCTCCGTCTCTATTTCTGACTTTCTCCTTTTTTTTCTACTTCTCTTCTATGTCCCTCACTTCACTGCTCATCACTTCCTTCTCTACTCTTTTCTCTATCTTTTTCTCCCTATCTCTCTCTCTTTCTCTCTCCCTCCCCTCCCTCCCTCCTTCCCACCATACACCCTTCTACGCCCTCAGCCTCTAAATCTAAAGCTAAATTTCTAAATCTTATACGTATTTTGGGCCGAGTAAAAGAAATCCCGACCTTTTAATGATTTAAATGGCGCGTATTCTCGTCAGTCACGTTCCCGCCATAAAAAAGGTTATAAAAAATTGCTGTCTTCAAATTTCTTTCTGATTTCTTGCTTTCGCGGAGAAACTCCTTTATCGATTTTAACGGGGTGTGTGGTCTTTCTTTTCATAATTGCTTTCTTTTCTCTTTGTTTGTTATTTTTCGTTCAGTTTCTTTTCGCGGAGGGCTTCCTTTAACGGTTTGAACGCCCACCTCATTTTGATCATTTTTACTTGGCCATTTCCTGTTCTTAGGACACGTTATCGGCTGGTATTTCGATTCTCGTTTTGTTATCGTAATGGCCTTTAGTTGCTTGTTTCCTCCTCTTCCGTTTTAAACGACTGTTGTTACATTTTCTTCGTCTTCCTCTTCTTCCTCACTATTTTCTACTTCACAGCTTCCTATTTAGTCTTCCCTCTTCTCTTTGCACTTAAGGATTAGCGAGTCTCCCTCTGCCTCGCGTGTCCTGCGGCGCCTGGACAGGACCCGATGATGGAACTCCTCGGCCTCGCGCATTTGCTGGGGGTTCGAAACCAGGAGCAGCATGCACGTGCACCATCTACGCTTACGTATGCATAGATACACATAAGAATACACACAGTCACACACACACACTCACACCTAAAGAGACAAAAAAAAACAAGCAATTGATATCCTAACGTCCCCCACACACAGACAAACAAAAACCTAAATATACAGACACACATAGTCAGACACACACCTAAACAAGCACACACACACTCACGCAGGATACACAACCCTGTATCACACACGTCCCTGAATCACATCTTGCTCGCCACCAGTGGGTTAAACATGGGTTTTTACGCGAACGATAACACAGACCTCGTGATAAGAAACCCACGATAGCACGGGGTCTCTCGAGAGCGGTCTTGAAATCGTGCTTCGTTGCATGCGATGTTGCACGTGCGCGAGTGGTAACAAAGGCCCTTCCGATGGGTTGCGGGGCCGAGTTATCATGAAGCCACGTGCGTTTGATTGATTTTTATTGCATCGATAGACGGCGTTTCTGTCGCTGTTGTGGACTTGAGAATGAGGCATCCTTTTGCTGCTGGGCATGTTATTTCCTTTTTTTAGCATTATTATTTACTTTCGAGTCCAACATATCTCTTTACATCATCCTTTCCTTGCCTTCCTCTGTCTATGTCTCTCTTTCTATTTCTTTGTCTCTCTCTCTCTCTCTCTCTCTCTCTCTCTCTCTCTCTCTCTCTCTCTCTCTCTCTCTCTCTCTCTCTCTCTCTCTCTCTCTCTCTCTATCTCTCTCTCTCTCTCTCTCTCTCTCTCTCTCTCTCTCTCTCTCTCTCTCTTCCCCCTATCTCTCTCTCTCTCTCTCCCTCTCTCTCTCTCTCTCTCTCTCTCTCTCTCTCTCTCTCTCTCTCTCTCTCTCTCTCTCTCTCTCTCTCTCTCTCTCTCTCTCTCTCTCTCTCTCTCTCTCTCTCTCTCTCTCTCTCTCTCTTCTCTCTCTCTCTCTCTCTCTCCCCTTCTCTCCCCCCTCCTCCCTCCTCCTCCCTCCTCCCTTCCTTCCCCCTTCTTCCCTCCTTCCTTCCTCCCTTCTTCCCTCCTTCTCCTCTTCCCCCTTCCTCCTCCCTCCCTCCTTCCTCCCTTCCACTCCCACTCCCACTCCTCTCCCACTCCCACCCTCTCTTTCTCTCCCACCCCATCTTTCCTGGTCCCACCTTCCCTCTCACCCTCTCTCGTTTCTCCTTCTTCCTCCATCTTCCTCTCACTCCTCCCTTTCACCCTCCCTCCCTCCCTTAGCCCACACTCCCGCACTCTCTTCCCCAAGCGCCGACACCTCCCAGCGCCTCGGCATAAGCGGAAGATGCTTCCCGACACGAGTGCGAGACATCGAGTCACCCGGAGGTAAAGGCCACACCTTCGAAGAACGGGGGACGGGGTGGGGGGGGAGAGGAAAGGGAGTGGTGTGGGGGGGGAGGGAGGGATGGGAGGCAGTGGTGTGGGGAAGGAGGGAGGAGGGGGGAAGGGAGTGGTGTGGGAGGGAGGAAGGAGGGAGGAGGGGAGGCAGTGTGGGGAAGGAAGGGAGGGAAGGGAGTGGTGTGGGGAGAGGAGGGAGGAGGGAGGGAGGGAGAGACAGTGGTGGGGAAGGAAGGGAGGAGGAGGGAGGGAAAGGGAGTGGAGGGAGGAGGACGGAGGGGAGAGGGTGTGGGAAGGAGGAGGGGAAAGGGAGTGTGGGAGAGGAGGGGAGGAGGGAGGGAGAGAAAGTGGTGTGGGAAGGAAGGGAGGGAGGAGGGAGGGGGAAGGGAGTGGTGTGCGGCGGGTAAGGAAGCTGGGAGAAGGGATGGGGAGCGGGCAAGGGGGTGAGGATGGGTACAGAGGGAGTGGTGGGGAGTAGTAAGAGAGGGGATGTGTTGGGAGGCGTGGTAGGGAGTGGTGGTGGACGGGAGGAGGGCAGGGGTGGCAGAGGGACATGCATACTTGGCACCTCTTCGCCTTAATGCCTGAGATATTCCCCGGGCTGGTCTTGGTGCTGAGTGCTTGCTCATGCTGCCCTTAATGTCTTTTGTTTTGGGGCTTTTGTTTAGTTCGTGTTTTGTTCCTTTCGCTTCTTTTTCTATTCGTTTTTTTTTCTCTCTCTCTCTCTCTTTTCTTTCGCATATAAGCCATTCATTACTTTCCTTTCGTTTGGCACTTCAGTATTTCATGATGTTTACATTTGTTTGTCGCTGGTTGCTGCTTATTCTGTCAAGGCTGAACGAGGCCCCAGTGTCTCTGCTGTTGGCGTAGGTCAGGGTCGCTCTTCTAGTATTATTGTTGGTGATTGCTATCCACTCCTTCATTCATTACTTACGAGGTTTCGCGTCTTGTTGCAACGTCCGCTGCCTTACAGTATTCTGCAAGACCATATTTTTTCCTGCTTTTCATCATGACTTTTTTTCTTTAATTATCCAGCAAACTTCTAAATAGTTTTAACAGAACTTTACTCCCGCAGTTGGACGAAATACAAGGTAGTTAACTGAGCGTAATTCACAGTTGACGATGCAAGCAGACACTTTTTTATGAATCAGACACACGAGTGTTGGCGACAAACAAAACGACCGAGATTCAGCGACGTCAGAATGCGCTGCCATCGGTGTCAGTCACCTTTAGTCAATGTCGCTTTGGCGCTCCTTCGCGTGATTAGGTTATTTGGGATTTTGTAGGTCTCGGAAATGATGTCTTTCGAGGAAAAAATAATCAAGTACTGGGAAATATAAGGAATGTTTGGGTGATACGCTTTGAGCTCCTTGTTTATTTTCTCAGTTTGAAACATTACACCTTCTGGGATTTGTGATGAAGTCAATATCCAAGCACTGTTTCTTGTCCAAATATTATTGGAATCTGGGTGTTAGTACATTAAATGTTTGTTTTTATAAGCTACATCGATGTATAGCTCCCTTGTGATAAACTCTTCCGGCAAAACTGACGTTATACAGTCAGCAAAAAGTCTTGTCCGACGACCGAAGCCTCGAGACACCTAATTTCGAACGACTTTTATCGCGTCTCGAGACAAAAACACGGGTGCGAATAGCCTCCTTGTCCTTGCTGTTTCTCTTTCTAACTTTTTGTTCCTTTGTAACTCCACTGTTGTTGTATGTTGATTGTGTGCTAATGCCCAAGACAAGGAAGGATAAATCTTCATTCCACCTTTCATGCATCCACTTTATTGTTTTTATTCATTGTTTTTGTATAAACTGTTTACGCTTTCACACATCTCCTGTTTAAGAAAATTCGTGAAAGAAGTTATTACTTGACTCAGGAATTATACGTTTTTCACAGTTCAACAACTTTATATTGGCTGCTAATTTAAAACCTTTACTTATGCTCGAGGCTTTGTCTTTTGACCTTGGTATGGAACCCTCGTTATGTTTACGTATTTAGGCTTAAATACTTTTGCACTTTACTCACTGCCTTTGTATTCTTTGGTCTCTTGCATTTGTATAGTAAGTTCTTGTCAGTTTGGTATATTCAGTATGTATTTCTTTTAGTATTAAATATTAGACATGATTCTTCCTCTTTATTATTTATTATCTTTCCATGTCAGTATAAGCTTCAGGTTAACTGATTATCATCGAAACAGAATTATGGTCTTCGGAAAAATAACCAAACAGCACCAGATTCAGCGCAGTGCACAAAATACAGTAAAAAGAACACGTAAGAAAGACAGTTCCAATAACCACAGTATATTGCCTCAACCCAAACTCGTGATTCACATCGGGTTTTTACGCTGTGTCGTCCAGCATTTCGCAAGCCAATAATGCAATACCTCAGGAAATATGCATGTTATGTATACACCCGTCCTTTGTGGGAGCGCTGTGCATTTCTTCTTTTGCTTTAAGTAATTGCGTTCTGGATAAAATTTCAGAGTAATGTATACCGAGGCGGTGTTTGCATATTTGTGCATCGTTAGATCTTATGTAATGAAAGGAAGCATAATTCATATAGTAAAATGAAAAGTCAAGTGTTTGCCTAAATGATTAATATTTCCATGTTAAACACTATATCAAGTATATCAGATTTATGGTTATGA
>NW_020870439.1:145150-155150 GCF_003789085.1 Penaeus vannamei | reverse complement strand
TATATAATATATATATATATATATATATATATATATATATATATATATATATATATATATATATATATATATATATATATATATATATATATATATATATATATATATATATATATATATATATATATATATATATATATATATATATATATATATATATAATATATATAACACAAGCAGATGAATTCCAGCAGCGCCAAATATGCGTTCCTTGGCCGACGTTCCCTTCGGCCCGCCAGGCAGCGGCGCCCTGGAAGAGCTCACGAGGACGGCGCGCGCGTTTCTTATCGCTTTAGTCTTATTATTGTAGGTTTCTTTTAGTATTATTGCCTCAGTATATTATCTTTTAATAGTATCATTTCGTTGCTATCATTGTTTTTATTTTCTTAGTTCTTGTTATTGTTATTGTTATATTTATTATCATTAGTATAGTTATTATTATTACCATCATCATTGTTCAACTTATCATTATTATCATTATAATCATATGATTGTATTAGCGTTATTACTATTCTCATATTCATTCTATTTTTATTAAGATTTCATTATCATTATAGGTGTGCGTGGTGTGGTGTGTGTGTGTGTGTGTGTGTGTGTGTGTGTGTGTGTGTGTGTGTGTGTGTGTGTGTGTGTGTGTGTGTGTGTGTGTGAGTGTGTGTGTGTGCGTGTGTGTGAGATGATGCGTGCGTGTGTGTGTGTGTGTGTGTGGCGCTGTGTGTGTGTGTAATACACATTTTCCAGGCCATAACCTCATCCCCATTTTTGTTTTTAAAGAAATCCCAGGCTTAAGCCCGGCACATGCATCCTACTTCAATTTTCTTTTTAATTCAGCGTCTGCCTCTCTCTCTCTCTCTCTCTCTCTCTCTCTCTCTCTCTCTCTCCTCTCTCTCTCTCTCTCTCTCTCTCTCTCTCTCTCTCTCTCTCTCTCTCTCTCTCTCTCTCTCTCTCTCGCTCGCTCGCTCGCTCTCTTGCTTTTCCAATCTAACGGATCCTTGATTCCAGGTTTTCCTCTTTCCCCTCTCTTTTCCTCCCTCCCCCTCCCTCTCTTCCTTCCTTCCCCTCCAATCCCCTCCTTCCCTCTCCCTTCCCCCTCCTTTTCCTCCCCTCCCCCTTTTTATCCCATCTCTTCCCCTCCAATCCCCTCTCTTCCCTCCCCTCCCTTCCCCTCTCATCCCCTCTCTCCCCCCTTCCCCCCTCCCCCTCCCCCCAATGCCAGCTCGACACTGTGTCTGACTGGGAGGGCACTCCGAGTCCCGATATTTACGGCGATCTGGCACCTCCCTCCCGGCCGTGGCACCTTCTCCCTGGCACTCATCTCATCTCATACAGCTCCGCACAATTTCCTATTGTACCATAAGCTGATGGGAGGAAAGAGGGGAAAGGGGGGGAGGGGAGGAGCAGGGGATGGAGAGGCGCTAAGGGGAGATGGAGAGGGAAGGAGGAGCTAAGGGGAGAAGGAGAGGGGAGGAGGCGCTAAGGAGAGAGGGAGAGGGAAGGAGGCGCTAATGGCAGAGGGAGAAGAGAGGAGGCGCTAAGGAGAGAGGGAGAAGGAAGGAGGCGCTAATGGCAGAGGGAGAAGAGAGGAGGCGCTAAGGAGAGAGGGAGAGGGGAGGAGGCGCTAAGGGGAGAGGGAGAGGGAAGGAGGCGCTAATGGCAGAGGGAGAAGAGAGGAGGCGCTAAGGAGAGATGGAGAGGGAAGGAGGCGCTAAGGGGAGATGGAGAGGGAAGGAGGCGCTAATGGCAGAGGAGAAGAGAGGAGGCGCTAAGGAGAGAGGGAGAGGGAGGAGGCGCTAAGGGGAGAGGGAGAGGGAAGGAGGCGCTAAGGGGAGAGGGAGAGGGGAGGAGGTGTTTAGGAAAGTTGGGGGAATGTGTTACGGGAGGAGGGAGAGGGGAGGCAGTGTTGTGGCGAGGGTAGGAGGAGGGAAGAAGAGAGGGAAGGAGGAGGAGGAGGAGGGGAGCATCAGAGAGGGAGTGTTCAGGAAAGGAGGAGGAGGAGGGGAAGAGAGAAGGAAGGAGGAGGAGGAGGGGAAGAGAGAGGGAAGGAGGAGGAGGAGGGGGCATCAGAGAGAGGAAAGGAGGAGGAGGAGGAGGAGGGAAGAAGAGAGGGAAGGAGGAGGAGGAGGAGGGAAAGGGAGGAAGGAGGAGGAGGAGGGGAAGAGAGAGGAGGAGGAGGAGGAGGAGGAGGAAGAGAGAGGGAAGGAGGAGGAGGGGGCATCAGAGAGGGAGTGTTCAGGAAAGGAGGAGGAGGAGAGGAAGAGAGGAGGAGGAGGAGGAGGGGAGAGGGTGTTTGAAAGAGGTAGTGTTCAGAGGAAAAGAGGAGGGGAGGGGGATTGAAGAAGTGGAGAGAAGAGGTATTCAGAAGAAAGGAAAAGGAGGAGGAGGAAGAGAAGGAGGAGAAAGAGAAGGAGAAGGAGGAGGAAGAGAAGGAGGAGGAGGAGAGTGTTCAGAGGAAAGGAGGAGGAGGGAGGGGTCGCTGCCGGTGGATTTGCTACGGAAATTTTATCTTCTTTCGAGAGAGAAGACGAGGCCGCGGCGCTGAGATGTTAGGGACCCTTCTTGACGCTGAGGTATTTTCCATTACATCGTCATGTCGCTTTTTATATTTCTTTTTCGTGTTTTTCCTTATTCTTATCATCTTCCTCTTTCCCCCTTCCCCTCATTATTATTATTATTATTATCATTATTGTTATTGTTTATTATCATTATTATTATCATTATTTTTTTCTATTATTATTAATATCATTGTTACTATCATCATTATTTTGCTATTATTTCATTGTTATCATTATCCTCATTATTATCATTATTATTTTTTTTCTTCTTTCTCTTCTTTTTCCATATCATTATTATCAACATTATCATCATTATCATCAGCTTCGACATCAGTATTGATATCATTATCATTATCATTATTATTTTCTTTTCTCTTCTTATTCTTATTCTCACCCTCCTTTTATTTTCCCTTCTTCTTCTTCTTCCTTTGTTTCTCTTCCTCTTGTTTTTTATTATCTTAATAGCATCATTGTTATCATCATTATTATCTTTGTAATCATGGTCATCATCAACGTTAATTGTCTTAGTATCATCTCTCTTCTCCTTCTTCTTTTCCTTTTTTCCTCTTATTTTTTCTTATCATTATTACCATTATGATTGTCATTATACTTCTTCTCTTCTTATTGTTCTAATTTTTCCTTCTCCTTCTTCTTTCCCTCCTTCTCTGTTTATTGTTATCATTTCCTTTTTCTCCTTCTTCTTCTTTATCTCCTTCTTCTTTTTCTTCATCTTCTTTTTTTTCTTCTTCTTCATCTTCATCTCCTCCTCGTCCTCCTCCTCTTCCTCCTCCTCCTTCTTCTTCTTCTCCCTTTTCTTCTTTATCTCCTTCTTCTTCTTTATCTCCTTCTTCTCTATCTCCTTCTTCTTTATCTCCTTCTTCTTCTGCTTCTGTACGCCATTGGTATTCATATTCCTCTTTCGCAGACCATCCGGCCGCCTGAACAGAATTTCAATGTTATTTGATTCAAGACGCGCTGGACTGCAGCCTCAAGACGTTTATATTTTCTTACTGTAACAATGCTTACAGTAGGTGTATGGGCATGTGTGTGCATGTGTATCTGAGTGTGTGTGTGTTTGCGTGTGTGTTTGTGTGTGTTTTTATTTGTGTCCGTGTTTGTGTGTGTGTGTTTGAGTGTGTTTGTGTGTGTGTGTGTGTTTGCATGCGTGTGCCTGTGTGTTTGCGTGTGTGCTTGTGTGTTTATGTGCGTGTTTGTGTGTGTGTGTGTGTGTTTCAATCCTCCCATTTAGAAGCCACCATCTTGCGCATTTCTCCCCGCCTTTGTTTCCGATGACGTCACGAAACAAAAATCCCGCCAAAAGGAAAAGAGCTTTAACGTATTACGCTCACACTCCCTTCTTTACGCGAGGACAGACAGCTCCTCTCCGGCCCGAAAAAATAGAGCAACACGGGGGGAGAGCAAAAACAAAAAAAAAGAAAAAGAAGAGAGAAGAGAGAGTGAGAAAGTGACCGAGGATATAAATTATGGCGGAGCACCGTTGGGAAGCTGCCTGATGCCGCCCTGGAGAGAACCATTTATGTTCATTTACCGAGGATGCGAGAGGCGGAGGGCGAGGAGAGAGGCCAGTGACTGAGAGAGAGGGGAGAGAGAGAGAGAGAGAGAGAGAGAGGGAGGGAGGGGGAGATGGGGAGAGAGAGAGAGAGAAACTTTTTTTGACTTTGACAAGTATATTGAGACAAAGAGAGAGAGAGAGGCGGAGAAATAGAGAGTGAAAGAGAGGAATGAGAGGAACAGAGAGAGAGACAGGTGAGAAGGCGAGGCCTTAATATGAAAAGAAATAGAATGAGGAAGGATGAAAGAAAGAAAGAGAAAGAAAACGGGAGCCTAAATAAGCGAAAAAGAGAGAGAGGGAAGACGAAGAGAAGAGAGGTGAAGATGATAAAAAAGGGAAGGAGAAAGAAGAGAGAGAGAGACGGGAAACTGAAAAATAGAGATGATTTGAAGCGCAGATTAAGACGGATATTGAGAGAATGAAAATATGTTACAGACGTTGTTAGAGGAGGGAAAGAGGAGACACGAAGAAAGGGAGGGAATGAGAAAACGGAATAGGTTAGAGACATCGATAACGAAGGAGAAAAGAAGAGAGAGCCCGATAGGAAACGAGCAGAGGTTCTAATAAAGAGGGAGAGAGACAAGAAAGAATGAAAGGGAGTGAAAGGCGTTGATAAAGATGGAAGAAGAGATAAGATTAGTGACACTGATGAAGAAAAAGAGAGACAGAGACAAATTTCAGGAAAGAAAAGGGTAATAGAAAAAACGAATATAAAATGAGAGAAAGGAACAGAGAGAAAAAGAGAAAAGAGAAAGAGAAAAAAACGGATTCTTCTTGCTTAATCCTAATGGCTTGTCTTTTACGTTATGTCATTTTATGAATAAGAGAAAGAGAGATGGAGAGGAAGAAAGAGAGAGAGAGGAATGGAGAGGAGAGGGAGAGCGACAGAAAGAGAGAGAAAGAGGAAGTGATTCTGAGAAAAGACATCAGTTATGTGTAAAACTAAAAGCTAGAAAAAATATACTTTTCCTCCATCTCTTCTCCTCTTCACTCTCTCGTCGATCTCATCTGCTCTCTACTTCTCATGTAGCTTCTCATCTCTCTCTTCGAGGTAAGTGTAATAACATGCAGAATAGAATAATGATAGTAAATGAGTAATAGAATATATTGCGTGGAATAGTGTGGAGGTATGCTGAATTATGGGATATATTAAAAGCCTAATGTATAGTAAGATAAGATGGTAAATGATATCAAAATGAGATAATAGATAAATAATTATATGATAGTGATGTGGTGTGCCGCTGATTTTGGAATAAAAGAGCCCAGCTGAGTATTAAAAAGACCAAAAGATGTGTGTGTGTGTGTGTGTGATGAATGAGTGTGTGTGGTGTGTCGCGATTAGAATAAATAAGAAGCCCAGTACATGAATGATATAGATGGGATAAACAAAATAAATAGAAGAAATAATATAATAAAATCTATATACTGAGAAAGATATAGTATAATTATTAAGAGCTGAATAAGTGTACATAATAATACTAAATACAGTCTTAGTGGTGTCGGAGAAACGAGAGGTAATTAATGGTATGTATGTGTGTGCGTGTAATGGTGGTGAGACTACAGAAGGAGAGCAATGTAGGGAGAGGGGGTGGGGTGTGTGTGTGAGGTGTTGTGTGTGTGGGAAGGATGATTAGAGACAGTAAAGTGGTTGTAGGAATATGATGATGAGTGTGGTGGTGAATGGGTGTGTAATGTGTGTAGCTGGCGGGATAGGTTGTGTGATGAGGAGTGTGGTGTGGTGTGTGTGTAGTGGTATACGCACACATTCATATATATATATATAGTGAGTACGTAGTCTAAGTGTGATATAAATGAGGGTGAGGGGAGGGTTTAGTGAAAGATGGCCGGTAAAGGGGGAAGGAGAAAGGGGACAGAGAGAGAGAGGAAGGAGATTATAGGATATATAGATGAACGATAAGAGATATAGATAGGAGAGATGAAGATATGCGGATGTGGAGAGGAGACGAGAGAGAGATGGTGATGTGTAGGTAGTAAGGTAAGTGTGTGTGTAGGAGGTGTGTGTGTGGACCAGGAGGATGAGTGGTGAATGTGTGTGTGTGATGTGTGTGGTGTGGTGTGTGAGTGATAGTAGATAGAGTAATACATAGAGAATAACCAAGTAAAGAATAGTATAGTATGTAGTGTAAATGGATATATAGTATATTATATATATATAGTAATGAATAAGAGAGATATAGTGTAGAGAGCGTGAGAGAATGAGATATAGTGTAGAACATACTTGATAACAAGAGATAGTTAGAAGAGGATAAAGTAATGAGCAATATGAAAGGAGTAAGAATATATAGAGATATTAGTAGGTATACTATAGATGTATATATCCTGTATTATATATTATGAATTGGTTCTCTTATATATGTATATCAGTAGACATGCTATGCTTAGTGTATAGGTACTTACGATTAAGTATGTTAAGTATATGGATTAGTGATCTGGATAGAATGAATTGAGGTACAAGTAGTACTATACAATCATCTTATTGTACTACAGTATATTATAGGTATATGTTATATCTATATGATATATATAGGTTATGGGTAGTGTAGTATAATATATATAATATATATCTTATATTATATAGTTATAATATTATATGGGTATTATATATACATATATATATATATGCATATATATATATATATTATAATATATATAGCAGGCGGTAGTACTATAGTTTAATATATAATATATATATATAATGATATATATATATATATAATATATTTGGCACATTATATTACATATATATATGCTGCACAAAGTTTATATAGCTTATAACTATATTATTTATATAAGCACACACACACACACACATTACACATCACACAGGCAACACATACACACACACACACACACACTACGCATATAGTATAAGCATATATAGTAGATATGATATAGATAGAGACACGTAGATACGGATCTATAGATCATGAGATATCTGATATATATGTATATATTATCTATATTTCATATTTACATATGTATGTGTACACCACACGCACACACCACACACACACACACCACACACACACACACACACACACCACACACACACACACACACACACACCACACACACAGCTCTTCACAACACACATAACACACACACACACACACACACACCAGCACTCAACACACTACGAACACGACACCACGGCACACAGCACTCACAACACAGCACGATCAGCGAGCACACACACAGCACACCTACAGCACACGATACGTACACACAATGCAACACACACACACACGAGCACACACCACACACACACCACACACACACACACACACACACACACACACACAAACATTACACATAACACGACACACACACACATATGTATATTACATATTAGATTTAGATAGAATTAGGATAAGACAGGTAGAATAGACTAGAATAGATAGATGAGGTAGATACAATATATATGATATACATATCTATTATCTTCATATACACATTGTGATTGATAGCACACAGCGAGCCTTCACAACTACGACACACGACCACACACACACACACACACACACACACACACACACACACAACACACACATGCATAGGTGTTATATATGTGTGTGTGTAGTGTGATTAGGGTGCGGATGACTTAAGCTTTAGTTGTGTGTGTGTGTGTGTGGTATGTGGTGTGCGTTGCGTGTGTATTATAGTGAACGATGTCTATTAGTGTGGGTAGAATTAGATAGTTAGATAGATAAAGTTTAAATGAGAAATTAATAGGGTTAGATGGATAGATAGATAGACAGTCTATGATATAGTGAATAAATCTAAAGCAAAGCGTGAGAATTAAATATAACAGATTACTTTGCATAAAAGAGAAAATAATTTCTTTCGTTCAGGCAGTTTTCCCCCTGTGTGGCTCGCGTTCTCGCCTGTTTCCCCCCTTTCCCCTCTCCATTTCCCCCTTTCCCCTCTCCCTTTTCCTCCATGATCTTTCCCTCGCCCTTTCCCCCTTTTCCTTTGTGTTTTCCTCTTTTCTCTCCCTTCCCTTTTTCCTTCTCCCCTTCCCCTTCTTTTCCCCCTCGGCTTTCCTCTTCTTTCTCCCTTCCCCTCTTTTCCTTTTCCCTTCTTTTCCTCTGAATTTCACTTACTCTCTTCCTTTTCCCTTATTTCCATTTTTTTGTTATTTCATCTCTTTCTCTGTCTCCTCCGTCCCCATTCACCAATACGTCTTTCTCCCCCTCTCTTGTTCATTCTTTTTCACTATCTCTTTTTATTCTAGTTCCTGTCCATCTCCCCTTCTGCCTCCCTTTTCTCTTTTTCGCTCCCACCCTGACCTCTTATTTCTCCCCTTCTCTCTCTCCCCTCTTCTCCTCCCTCTCCCCCACTTGTCTTCTAATGCCCTACAAATTCTTCTTTCTTCTTTGCGTTCCCCTCCAAACTTTCTCGGCTAATCAGACTCCCCTCCTTTCCTTCTCCCTCCCTTCGCGTCTTCCCTTCTTCCTCCGTCCTCCCCTCTCAGCTTCACCTTCGCGTTCTCCCTTTCCCTTCCATGCTTCCCTGGTCGTTCTCTCACTGAGTTATCGTTGGCCCCCTCAACTGTGTTGTGCCTACCCCACCCCCTCCTCTACCCTTCTCCCTCCCTAGGATGTCTAGTCGGCTTCACGGGCTTATGACGTTATGTTGCGGTCCTCCCCCTCCCTTACCACGTGTCCAGTGGGCTCCCCTTTCCCCTTATCGTACTTCTGCTCAGCGGTTCCCTTCCTAAGCTGTGGCTACGTTAGTATGCTCCTCCTCCTCTCCCTTAGTGGCGCCTTCTCTCCATGACGTTATCCGGCCTCCCCTAGCGGCTTCTGACACAGGTGGACAGTCGTATAATCGTCTCGTCTATGATAACTAACTCACACGGTTCTGATCCTAGCAACCTTCCCTACTGGCCTCTTTATTCCTCATTCAATATCACTTCTTATACCTCCCTTCTCCCCTACCCTTCTTTTCCTCCCTTCCCTCTCCCGGCGTTCATTTTGACAACTACCTAGTTTCTCCTGGCGTCATCTGGCTTGTCCCTCTCCTTCCTCCCTTCCAACTACTGTCCCCGTAATTGCAGAATCCTATTCTCCTACCGATCTCCTCGGTTACATGCATATCTCAATTTCTGCGCTTTTCTCCTTTCCTCTTCCCTTCTTCCCCTCTCCCGTCTCCCGTGGCCCTGCTCCTCTGCCCTTTGCTCCCTCCCTTTCCTCTCTCCTCTTCTCCTCCCTTTCAATGATAAAGGCAATGGAGTAGAAATTTTTGCTTTAGATACACACTCGTTCCTTTAAAAGTGTGTGTATATGTAATGCCGTCAAAGTTTTTTCGTTGAAATTACGAAAATAATTGATTTAGACCAAAATGAAAAAGGATAGAAAAAAAAAACTAATAGCCCTTTTATCCCGTAATATTTTTAAAGTATAACCTATATTACTTTTATATAGCCGTTCTAGATTAATAAACTAAAAGTAGTTATTTGTTAGTGAAAATAATATCCAATTTCTAGGTACCGCCTTGAGAGTCACTTAAATACGTTTATTACTGATATAAAAGCATCACACGAATCGATAAAATAAACAAAACATGGTGACGTCATAATTTTCATCTACTAATATCGAAACTAAATTTGAAACTTTTTCTACCTCAAGATACATCATTGGCAAGGCGTTACAAAAAAAGATATATAGTCCTCCCGTTCCTCTGGCGTTGAGCTCGAGTGATGTTCTTGACATATCATTGAATGTATTTCGTGGAAACGATAATAATTGTTTCTCCAAATTATAATTTTCGAAGAATTCTTGTTTATCCGCTGATGCGTTGAAGAATATGCATTTACCTTGTGTGTTTCTGGTCGAGGTTCCAGGAATGTTTT
>NW_020870439.1:130150-132650 GCF_003789085.1 Penaeus vannamei | reverse complement strand
CCTTTTAAGCAAGAATGTACTCTCACATTTTTTCTCTTTTTCTTTCTTTCTTTCTCTCGCCTTTCACAACCAACCGACTTCGATCATTGTGCTTCGAATTTCCCTCGTATCAAAACAAAAGAGAAGTCCCGATCGGCACCCCTTTCCTTCCCCCAGATAAAATTAGGCAAACCGCGCCAATAAATCCTAATTAACCATCTCGCCCTGCATAATGGCGTTCGCAAATCAAATTAGAGCCACTTCTTGGCTGCCTTAATCCACTCGTCTCACATCAATCGACATCTTTATCGTCACCTTTCCTTCCTCTACCCTTCGCTCTTGAGGTTACATGCGGGGTCCCTTTATCATAATCATTGCTTCATTTTTAACCTTTACCCCTTCGTCTGTGTTTATTAAGTTATTGTACTTTATCTTTATTCTCCGCTGTGTCCGCCTTTCAATTTGAGGTTATCTGTGGGATCCCTTTTATCATAATGGTCACTTTATCATTACCTCTGATTATGGTTCCTGTGAATTTCTTTATTCTCTATCGTAATCCTCTCTTAGTTCCTTTATGTAGATATTATCTTTCGGATCTATTTATCATGATCAATTTGGTTTTCTTTAATGGTACTTTATTGATTAATTGTTCTTTATCATCACTCTCCCTATATCCAGCCGTCGTCCGCGAGGTGTTAAGTATTTTGTCGTTTTATACTTCTACCATTTCACATTCGCTAAGTATTCGTATTCCCTTATACCTCCTTTTTATCACCCTCGTTTCCTCCTCTGCCGTTCGTTCTCGATGTTATCTTACACCAATCGGCATTTTTATCGTCGCCCTCCCTTCCTCAACCCTTCGTTCTCGAGGTTATATCCGGGATCCCTTTGTGATAGACACCATTTGATATCTTTTATTTTCATTTCGTCTTCACTTTCTATTAATCAATTTATCATCCTTATCATTACCCTCCTTTCGTCCAAATATTTCCCGATGGAACTTTTCGATATAATTATTGTCTTCACAATTTAATTTTCAGTCAGTTCTTCCATGCTTTAATTTTCATCATTATCATCACCATCATCATTGCATTGTATATCATCTCATTATCATCACCATAATCATTATCATCTTCGCCTTTATCATCATCATCTCTTTCATCGCCATCACCATCCTTATCGCCATTGCTGTTGTTGTTGACATAAAATTCGCGATTCCATTAAAATCCTTAATCTCGACCCAAAGACCTTGTAAATCACGACCTCGCTATATCGAACTTGACCATTATGACCCCGATAGTAAGACCACCGCCATCACGAAACCCTGTTATTAAGGATTTCCAGGAAGATATATTTTTGGGAAATTCCATTAATATTTCCTCATGCATGCGAAATTTACATCGATTTGCATGACAGAGCAATACCGATATATATTTACTGGCAATGGGTCATGCAGGTAAGGTCGGCTTTCGAGTAGTTTACGATGGTAAAATGTTCTTTATTTGTTGTTTATGTCCGGATATATGTTCCGACGAGCATGGCAAATAAAAAGACTGCGAGACAAATGATATACAAATACTAAGTACGACAAAATCAACAAGGGCATTAATCTAAAAATAGTGGTAGAAAAAAAAACATAAAAAAAATACATAATAAACGAGCAGACATATTTTGTTTTTTTTCGTATTTACCTTAGAATCGCGTTTAAATATGGACTCTCATGCAGGGACGAGAGCCAATCACGTGGCGGGTAAACGATCATAAATATGACGGGTCAGACACACGCACACGCCCGTCCGGCTAAATACGCACACGATTTGCGTATACATATATGGGCACATATGTATACGCAAATGTGTAGTATGTGTACAAAACACATACGCATACAGACCCATATACATGTCGACATTCAAACTCATCCTATTCACAAGAAAACACACACATACACACACACACACACTTACTCACATATACCCTGCCATAAATATCCACACGCACAAAAACGTACGCACGCACACACACACACAAATCGACACACATACCCACTACCATAAACACACACACACAAATACGTCCGTACACACACTCGCGCATGCACACACACAGACACATACACACACACACACGCACACACATAAATACGTCCGTACACACACGCGCGCACGCACACACACACACAGACACATACACACACACACACGCACACACATAAATACGTCCGTACACACACGCACGCACGCACACACACAGAGCTCTTCCCTCGCCTGGGTCCCTGCCAACTGTCTGATCGTGTCGGAGAAATATGAAGAGGCTACATATAAACATCAAAACTCCAGCCAAAGACCAAATCGTGCTCTGATCTACGGTACGGCAGTTATCATCACGATGTGGATGCGTGTTTACATGTGGGTACGTGTGTAAGAACGTACGTGTGGCTATACGTAGAAGCATGCGTGTAGAGGGCTAGATCACTGGATAGATATGGGGAAGATAGATATATATTTAGGGGGTTTGTATGTCT
>NW_020870439.1:125150-127650 GCF_003789085.1 Penaeus vannamei | reverse complement strand
TGCAAGAGAAGATAAGCGGTGAAAGGGGACAGTGAGGGCGTGTCTGCAGTGATATGAGAGAGGGGGGCGAGGGAGCTGGATGCAGGACGAAAGGAGGAAGGGATGATAAAGTAAAGAGAAGGAAATGGGAAAAGAAGAGTCAACTGGGTGGGGAAGGAGGAGGGGAGCAGAAGAAAAGAACTAGATTTAAAAAGAATGAAAGGGACAGTCAGAGACAGAGGTAGATAGACAGACAGACATACAGACAGAAACAAAGACAGGCAGACGAACAGAAACAGAGACAGACAAGAGGGCAGATAGGGACAACCAGAGACACAGGCAGACAAGCAGACAGACAGACAGACAGACAGACAGACAAACATACAGACACAGAAGCACAGCAAACAAACGGAGAGACAGGAATAGGCAGACGAAGAGAAACCAAACCGCCACCGTCATCAAACACGACAAAACCCAAAGCCACGATTTTCCATTCAAGTGAGACGGAAAAAACGGATTGCATCAGTTCCACGCGCGGTAGGAGTTATTCTTTGCAATTAATCATCGCCATTGGAACTTTAATCAAGCAGAGTGGCGCATAAGGAGAGAGAATGAAGAAATGGCGATGCGGGGACGCGCGCGCACGCCCGGCTCTGCGCAGGTGTTCGGGGTTGCAGGTGCCCCGGGCGGAGCGTGTGGGTTTCACTCGCACAGACACGCATTCTTACACACAAGGTCTATGTAAGTACTTATATAGACCTTGCATACACTTATGCATACGTACATATATACACACATAAGTACATACATGCACACATATGTACATACATACATATATATGCATACATATATAAATACATACATACACGTACGAATACTTAAATGTATATATGCGTACATACATAAATCCATATACATACATACATGCATATATGCATACATACGTACATACATACGTACATAAATACATACATAAATACATACATGCATACATAAATACATACATGCATACATAAATACATACATGCATACATAAATACATACATACATACATACATATGTTTAGGTAAAGCTACACATATATCCTCTAATTCCATATACTTTGATCTCTCCCTCCCTTTGATTAATTTGCATCATTAATCGCTCTCCGGCATCCCTTTCCTGCGTAATACGTTTGACCATTTTCTTTACGTATCACCGCCACCAATCCTTCATCTAAATAGATCATGAAGATTAAAAAAAAAAAAAAAAAAAAAAAAAAAAAAAAAACGGAAAAATTAACTTGACCTGAGATAAGCCTTTGATTTTTGGGTAGGCTTTGGTAGTCATGTTCGGCGGGTTGTGACACGCAAACACACGCAAGAATACACTCAGGGAGGCGGATACACTCACACACATGGACAAACAGGAACAAATACATTCATAAATACACATGGATGAGTATTCTCTCTCTCTATCTCTCTCTCTCTCTCTCTCTCTCTCTCTCTCTCTCTCTCTCTCTCTCTCTCTCTCTCTCTCTCTCTCTCTCTCTCTCTCTCTCTCTCTCTCTCTCTCTCTCTCTCTCTCTCTCTCTCTCTTCCTCGCCCTCTCCCTCTCTCCCTCCATCTCCCTCGCTCCCTCTCTCCCTTTCTCCCTCTCTCCCTCTCCCTCTCTCCCTCCCCTCTCTCCCTCTCCCTCTCTCCCTCTCTCTTTCCTTCTCGCATAAACAAACAAACATACACATGTACTATATGTGCGCCTGCGTGTTAAGTATACATTGCCCACACTCTCTACGGCCCTGCATGAGGTTCCCAACACCCGAGACCACATTCAGCAATCCAGAGAAGTACCACAAAAAGTTCGAACTTATTTAAAACTTCCGACTCGCAAAAGCCATCTTCTCTGCGCGCATTACGTCAAAGGCTCTCAAGTTAGGTCGTCAAAACGCTCTCTCTATGGCAAGAATGGCGATGGTCGGGGTGCCAGTCGGTGCCATGGTCCGAGGCATCAATATTGGAGCGTTGGCGCCCGTTATGGCCTGCCAGGGACTGATCCACCGATGACCAAGCGTTGCTCTGTCTGTCTCTCTCTCTCTCTCTCTCTCCTCTCTCTCTCTCTCTCTCTCTCCTCTCTCTCTCTCTCTCTCTCTCTCTCTCTCTCTCTCTCTCTCTCTCTCTCTCTCTCTCTCTCTCTCTCTCACTCTCCTCTCTCTCTCTCTCTCTCTCTCTCTCTCTCTCTCTCTTCCTCTCTCTCTCTCTCTCTCTCTCTCTCTCTCTCTCTCTCTCTCTCTCTCTCTCTCTCTCTCTCTCTCTCTCCTCTCTCCCTCTCCCTCCCCTCTCCCTCTCCCACCCTCCCTCTCCCTCTCTTTCTCTCCACACCCTGACCGTTAATAAATGGCATTTTCTCGTATTTCCCTCCCGACTACCCCTTCCCCTCTCATTCATTCCCCTCACACTCTTTCCCCAAACTTTCTCTTCCAGCCTTTCACTGCCCGTCAATGCCCCTTCCGCTCTCGCTCAGTATACCCAAGTCGATACACATT
>NW_020870439.1:102650-110150 GCF_003789085.1 Penaeus vannamei | reverse complement strand
AAGTGGTGGGGCGTTGGGGGGGGGGGTAGGAGAGTGGTAATGGGGGGGGGGAGTTGGAGGGAGGCGAGGTTAGGAGGGTGAGAAGGGGGGTGGAAAGGAGGGGAAGTTAGGAGATGAAAGGGGGGGGGGTGGAGGGAAGGAGGGTGTTGGAGGAAGAGTGTGGGAGGGAAGGAGGGCAGAGGGAGAACAGAGAGGGGCGGCGTAGTGGCGTTGGGGAGAGGGGGGGGAGGGGGGAAGGTTCGCGTGATAAGAACGTTTTCTTCCTTCCTTTTCCTCTTCTTTTCTTCCTTTTCTTTCTTTTTCTTCCATTCTTGCGCTCGCCCGTGATTGCTGGACGGTCGTTCAGTCATTTCCCACGTTTTTTTTTTTTTTTTTTTTTTTTGTCTCCTTTGTCTTTTATTTTCTTCCTTCCCTTCTTCACGTTCGTCGTCATATCCTTAGTTTTCTTTTTCCTCTTCGTTATTGTTTTCGTTTTCTTTCCGTCTAGTTCTTCTTCTCCAATTCCTGTTTCTTTGTCAGATTTTTTCTTATACCATTTTTTTATTTATATATTTCTTCGTATTCTTTTTTTCTCCACTCTTCTATTTCTGTTTTTTTTTTTTCTTCTTCTTCTTCTTCTTTCGTTCTCTTCGGCTTTTGTGTTTTTCGCCGTTTTCTTTATTTTCATTTTCCTTTTCTCCTCCCTCGCTTTTTATCAATCTTCTTTTGAACCACTTGTCCTTCCCTTTCTTTTCTTCCTACTCTCTCTATTTCTCCTTCTTTCTTTTCCTCCTCCATCATCATCACGAATACCACTGTAAACCTCTCTTCTTTTCCTCCATTTCCCTCTTCTTCTTCTCTTCCTCTTCCTATTATTCCTCCTCCTCCTTCTTCCTCCCCCTCCTATTCCTGTTCTTATACATATACCGATACTTCTATAATCTGCGATGCTCCTTTGTTTTTTTGTTTTTTTCCTTAAATCCGGGTTACGCACAAGCACAGAGCTAGGTCGTGTTAAAGTGAATTATTCCCGTTAATTAACATAAACTTTAAGTCAACCTTACTGCACTTAATAGAAAATCGCAATTAGAACTTAAGCTACTGAAATAATATTATTTTTTGCGAGTTTTTTATCCTAAAGGTTAATACTGTATTAGGTTACGTGTAAGTAAGACGGAAATTACGCTTTGTGGAGTATAAATATAAAGTAGATTAGGGATTTAGTTGCAAAGTCTGAGTACACGAACCCACGGAAACATTAATTGAATTTCGACACAGCCACGTGATGAGTAATACATCACGACGTTTCGAGACAGACCTGACTCCTCATCAGTCGGGAAAGCTAAATGTATAACAGATCAAAGGAACAAAGTCTGTTGAATTATTGATACTTTACTACTCTGGCTTTGGTGCATTTTGTCTCAATACATACGTTATTATGTTTGTGTTATACTCAAACACATCAACGCACAGACTCGTACGGATTAAAACAAAAATGAATACATATTTCCATAAACACACACACACGCACACACACACACACACACACACACACACACACACACACACACACACACACACACACAGAGTACACACACATGCCGATAGTTAATCAATCTCCCGCGGAACCCCGTCTAATTATTGTGCATTAATTACTGAACTTCTGCACGCGGCGGGGTAATCAAAATATAATCAAATTATTATTAAATTAAGCTCACTCGCCCAAGGAGGAAAAAGGTTAATGTAAATATAGATTACCTCCCAAGGCAGAGGCGCTTATGACCAAAAAAATATCTATTAGAATTTGGTGAAGGCGACATATGCTGCAGTTTGTTTCTTGTCGCCCGCTTACCCTCCCCCTCTCTCTCTCTCTCTCTCTGTCTATCTATCTTTCTGTCTGTCTGTCTATCTATTCATCTCTTTCTTTCTGTCTCTGTCTACCTATCTATCTGCCTGTCTATCTATTTATCTCGCTCTCTCTCTCTCTCTCGCTTTCTCTCTCTCTCTCTCTCTCTCTCTCTCTCTCTCTCTCTCTCTCTCTCTCTCTATATATATATATATATATATATATATATATATATATATATATATATATATATATATATATATATATATATATATATATATATATATATATATATATATATATATATATATATATATATAATGTATGTATGTATGTATGTATGCATGTATGTATATATATATATCTACCTACTTACCTACCAATTTATCTACCTGCCTCTTACCCTTTCCCTTTCTCTGTTTGTGTGCCTGCCTGCTGTCTATTTGTCTATTTCTTTACCGACTGTCCTTAGCTTCTCTCTGACCCACTTTTCGCTCTGCAGACGCTATTGAGGTCACAGCCATATTCCTCTCAGTTCTTAATTATTCATACAGTAAAATGACATCTGTTGACCTTTTTTAAGAGAACGCTTGTGTTCATCGTGTGACCTTTTGCCTGCAGGATGAAGAGAAAAGCCGCTGCGTGTTTGGGAGAAAGAAAAGTATTGGTGGCTTGTCCATGGCTGAGGGAGTTTTTGTGGTGATCTGGATCTCTCTCTCTCTCTCTAACTCTGATCTCTCTCTCTCTCTCTCTCTCTCTCTCTCTCTCTCTCTCTCTCTCTCTCTCTCTCTCTCTCTCTTCTCTCTCTCTCTCTCTCTCTCTCTCTCTCTCTCTCTCTCTCTCTCTCTCTCTCTCTCTCTCTCTCTCTCTCTCTCTCTGATTCTTTGCCAATGCATAAACTCACGGATATGTGTCATATTCCTTTTTTTGGGGGGGGGAGATTTATATATATTGGATTTTTTTTCATAAATCCGTCTATCTATCCATTTTTCCTCCGAGGGTCTCAAGTATTCCCAGGTCTCCCCCCCCCCATTACCCCAGCCGCCCGCACACCTGCAGCCTTTGCCCCTCATTTAAAGTGAAACGTGACCTTGTATTACGAATTATGCAAATTATTCCTGCAGATAATCAATTTACGGGATGAGATGGAGGTTGCTAATGAGCGAAGACGCGCGGAAGGCTCGGTTAGCGCCGGAGACAAGCGCCGTCGGGAAGGAAGGAGGGAAGCTGCTCTCGGGGCTCGCTGCGCCATTTTGTCTTCCTCAGGGGTTGATCAGCGGGGTTCTGGCGCCGACGGGGGGGGGGCGCAGTTTTGATTAAGTCTTGCTCGTTTGATATACATTGTGTGTTGTGTATATAATATATATATATATATATATATATATATATATATATATATATATATATATATATATAAGTGTGTGTGTGTGTGTGTGTGTGTATTTATATATAGGGGGTTTCTATGCATGTATGTATGCCTCGCGAGGCAGACGAGGGCGAGGCCGCCAAGGCCAGCGGGGTTTACAAGCGCGTCCCGAGCGCCTTCTGATCCCGTGAGCGAGCGTCGCGTGTGTCGGCGTCGGGAAATCAGTAAATGAATAAACAGAAGGCTGGAAGGGAATGTTTAGGTCGCTTGACTGAGTGTTCCATGGAAGGTTTAAGGGAAGGTAGACAGACAGCTGCCTTTTTTCGAGCGGTAACAAGACAGGTAGACAGACAGCCGAAGACAGCAGTATAGATTTTCAGATTGTATTAATACACTTTTGTCTCCTTTTTTCTTTGAGTTGGTCCTGGGGGGGAAATGGTGTCCCTCTCGCGCATAACAGACTGGTTTTTGCTCCTTGCCTTTTCCTTTCTTTCTTTCTTTTATCCAAAACGCTTTCTTTTCTTTACCTGTCGATTTTCTTTTTGATTTTCCTGTTTATTTTATTTTATTTTTTTTTTTTTAAGAAAGAGAAAAACAGAACACGCATCCCGGACTTTTTGTTTTCTTTTTCTTTTGCGTATTTTGCTTGTTCCTTATTTATCATTTGCCTATCTTCTTATCTCAGTTTTTAATTTCCCACGCGGCCCGGATCCAGGAACACGAAAAGGTCTGCCCAGCAGATCTTTGTGTTTTGTGCATGTGCGTCGCGTCTCATGCTAACCACGGGCTTGTGTGTGTGTATGTGTGTGCGCGTGAGAGAGAGAGAGAGAGAGAGGGAGAGATTTATTCGTGTATTACTGACACATTTTTGGGATATTCCTTTTCTATATTTTTTATCCTATTTCTCTTTTTTTTGTTTTTGTCCAGTCATCGAAATATTGCTCTGTCCACTGCGGCGTTGGCTAATGGCTTTTGCGAGGGTTCCGTATGCGAGGCCCTTGCAGTGGCGACGTTGACGTACAGGTATTTGAATGCCCTGTGTGTGTGCGTGTGTGTGTGTGTGAGTGTGTGTGTGTTTGTGTGTTGTGTGTGTATGTGTGTGTGCGTGTGCGTGTGTGTGTGTGTGTGTGTGTGTGTATCTGTCGTGTGTGTTCGTGTGTGTATGTGTGTGTTTTGTGGTATGTGTGTGTGTGTGTGTGTTGTGTGTATTGGTGTGTGTGTGCGTGTGTGTATGTGTGTGTGTGTGTGCTTCTCTATCTTGGCTGTAAAAAGTATGAACCCGTTGTACATATATGAGTGTGTTTATATACTTACTATATATGTGATAAATTATTTATACGTAAACGTGGATATGGCGGTTGCAAGTGCGCCTCATTCCCTCCGGCGAGCGCTGCCAATAAAGGAAATTCTGTTTACATGTTCTGGGAATTGGAAGCACCCGAAAACCCCTTCGTTGCACCGCAGGAAGAAAGTATTGGCAATAAGTATTTGGGGCCACAATGTTCTCCCATAGCGAACAGCTGTTTCTTTTCTAATGCAGTGGTAGGTAGGAAGAACACAGAATACTTTTGCAAATATGGAAACGACTAAATCAACATCTATGATATTAATTATGATTATTGTAATCATGGCATTATGTTATGATGATGATGATGATGATGGTAATAACGATAATATCAATAACTATAATAATGACGATACTAAGAATTGTGAAAATATAAGACGTAATAGTAACTGTTATTAGATTAATGTTTTAATGTTATAGATAACGATAAAGATAAAATTGATAATTCAATAATACTCTCTATTTAATAAAGTCCATGAGAGTAATTACAATTTCTAATACCTGGTATTGCAAAGTTGTCTGATGATGCAAGACCTCCATGGATAACAACATTCGGAAATAAGAATAATAAGAATAAGAACATAATAATGATAATAATAATAACATCAAAAACATTAATTAAGCCATCTTCAACCTGGAGTTACATATCATGTCCAATTTGAAGAGAGCAATAACTTGGGGATTAATCTGATTGAAAAATTTGCGGTTGTTATAACTTGGCTCGATCGTTTATGGGAGCATTCAACGTTGCTCATTCCTGATGCTGACATAAGCTTCATATTAATGCAAGCAGATTAATGAGCCTCGTTAAGTTGGTTTAAGGTCTGAATGCATTCCGGGTTGACGGACGAGGTTCATGTGCGGTTGATAAGGTTGTAAATTTCTTTCTCATAATCTTGAACTGTTTATCTAATTTATTTTTTACTGTGATATGGAGGCCAAGTAATACCTTTTGGCACATTTGCGCGGTAATTGGCCGACTTGCGTGTGCTGAAACGGAAACTATTTAAAGATTATAATGATATTCAGAAATAATGGTGTTAATGATAACTTTTCACCATAGTCGCTCTTCGACAGAATGTTCAAAATGAAACTTACAATGTCGCACTCATGTTTGTTAATGAAGGAGAGTGAGTGCGACTCCGAGTTTCATTTAGTCGAAAAGCGACTCCAGTGGAAAGTTATCATTAATACCATGATCATTATAGTAATAACAATAAAAGGTAAAGTAAGAATATTCACAATAATAGTAATGGTGATGAAATGATGATAACGTTAACAATAGTAATGATGATAATAATAGTAATAACTTTGATAGTGATAATAATGACAATAAAAATAATAATAGTAATGATGATAATAATAATAATAATTTATATTATTAATAATAATGATAATAGAAATATTAATAATGATAATAATAATAATGATGACGATAATATTAATAACAACAATACTAAGACAAGAACCTCAGACTACAGAAATGATGTAGTTTCCAAGAACCTTCGGAGCCGGAGTGCGAATGACAACGACCTTGTTTATCGAAGATCATGTTTGTCTCCTCTTCGTGCCATATTTTTGGTGGAGAAACTATGAGTAGGAATTACGTAAAAACCAAGAAGTTTGCAAAATAATTTCACTCCATATTTTCATTTAATTAATGCTTGCTCGTGGTGGTAAGCCTTGAACAAAAAATCGTGATTCGTAAAATAACTTCATATTTTTCGTCGCGAAAAAGGTAATCCTTTAGCAGCAGTCCAAATATGAAAAAAAATAATAACTGGTAAAATAACTGTAAGTTCATTTTATTTAACAGCTAAAAAAATGAATTTATAGTTGTAATATAAGTGCAGCGAAAATGTGATGTGGTAAATAATATTTTATCATATTTTATATTTCGAAAAAAGTGATTTTATGACACCAGTCCAAACGCGACAAAAAGTTGGAGTTCGTAATACATGTTCATATCACATTTCTTACTTTTTTTTAAAAATGAGATGCTAATCCAAAAGCTTGCAAAATAAAGCCGTAATTCATAGCATATTTCAAAAAAAGTAATATCTGTAATCTCCTTCATGTCAGCTGATACAGGCACGCGTTCCAGCAACCGCAACTCAGTTCACAGAGAATCCAGGTCCCTTAAAACTCCCTAACTCCGTACAGCGGCCAGTGCGGACGTCATGACAGGAGCCCATACGTTACAAGCTTCGGTTAAGGAAGACCTATGGTTAAGGCCGGGGGCATTATCCCTACCATTGAGAGCGCAGTAATATCCGTAATGGCTCCCAGTGCGGTAGATGGTTTTCACTAACCAGGCATTACCAGGGGCAGAGATAATAGCTTAGCATGAGAGAGTATTGAGTGTATAGCACAGAATGGCATAGCTTCCAGTCTGTACACCACCGAAGTAGCGCCTCAAGAAAAAGATCTATACTCCAAAATTGAGTAAATTTCGTGGTTATGGTAGAAACAAACATACCATTCAGTTCGGGCACATAGCAGAACGGTATTCATTCTGTATACCACGGATATCGAATAACAATCCTTGTGTATAGGACGGTAGGGAAAGCCCTTTAGTACATAAGGCCCAAAATCCTTGAACGACTTGGGTGTGCTGTGGGAGCTCCTCTCAGACCTTCGCTACAGAAAGGTCGCTGGAACGCTGCCAAAGGTCTACCGGAGCGTAACTTCCACTGAACTTTTTTTATCTAATGCGGTCGAAAATAAGTCTTATCTTGCCGTTTATCTCTATCTCTCATCTTTCTCTCTTTCTTCTCTCTCGTTCTCTCTCTTTCTTCATCTTTCTCGCGTTCTCTCTCTTTCTCATCTTTCTCGTCTCTCTCTCTCGCTCTCTCTCTTCTCTCTCTCTCTCTCTCTCTCTCTCTCTCTCTCTCTCTCTCTCTCTCTCTCTCTCTCTCTCTCTCTCTCTCTCTCTCTCTCTCTTCTCTCTCTCTCTTCTTCTCT
>NW_020870439.1:85150-87650 GCF_003789085.1 Penaeus vannamei | reverse complement strand
TGCTGATTACCGCAATGAAATACATTCATAGTAAGGGATGTTCTAACTGCTTAATTGTGCTTAATCTTTGCAAGTTGAGCTAAATTTCGTTTGATTCGATGCAATTTCCTGATTGAGTTATGGCGAGGGAAGCTGAAACGGAGGGAAAGGGAGGATTAGTATAATGAAGAATGATAAGTAAACATAAAGGATAGATTTAAGAATGCGTTGATAAAGAGAGAGGTACAAAGATGATTGAACGATTTATTAAATAAATAGAAAATTAAGTTAACTAACTAAGACATCCAACAAACATTTACAAAATCTGGAGGAATAAAAAATAGCATAAAACATTCGTGGAAAGAACAAAGTCAACGAAAGCGAAAGAAAAATGACTGAGTGAAAATAATAAAAGAAAATGAAGTCTTTTGTCCGTTTTATTGTCCTTCTTTATGGTCATTTCCCTCACTCGCCTCCTCCCTCCATCCTCATTCTTTTTATTTCTCATTCTCCTCCTCCACCGTCTTGTCTTTCTCCTCTTAGTTTGCTTTTCTTTTTCCTCATCTTCATACTCTTCCTACTCCTTCTCTTTCTCTTTCTCCTTCTCCTCCCCCTTCTCCGTCTTCTCCTCCTCCTCTTTCTCTTCATCCTCATTTTCATCCTCATCCTCATCCTCCTCTTTCTACTCCTTCTCTTTCTGTTTCTCCTTCTCTTTTTCCTGCTTCTCCTCCTTCTTCTCATCCTCCCCCTCCTCTGCATCCTCCTTTTCCTCCTCCTCTACCTCTTCTACCTCTTCCGTTGCCTCTTCCTCTGCCTCTTCCTCCTCCTCTGCCTCCTCTTCTTCCTCCTCCTCCTCTTCTTCCTTCTCCTCTGTCTCCTCTGCCTTCTCCTATGCCGCCGCCGCCTCCACCTCCTCCTCCTCCTCCTCTTCCTCCTCTTCCTCCTCTTCCTCCTCCTCATCCTCTTCATCCTCTTCATCCTCCTCTTCCTCCTCCTCCTTCTTCTTCTTCTTCTCCTCCTCCTCCTCCTCCTCCTCCTCCTCCTCCTCTTCTTCTTCTTCTTCTTCTTCTTCTTCTTCTTCTCCTCCCAAAAATAAAACCTCCTCTACCTCCTCTTCCACCTCTCGTCGTCCTCCTCCTCCTCCTCCAAAAATAGCTCCCCCCCCCGCCTTGACCAACCCGAATGCACGCGCTGTTACAGATACTTACATATCGCTCTCTTTAACAACGCGTCAAGCCACACTCGACCCTGCGGCACGAGAACGGAAAGTCGATTTTAGGATATCAGTATTCTTGCGTGAGTCGGCTTGATTTTGGGCGACGAAATTCCTCTGGGAAGTTATATGGGCTGACCCGTGTGGCGCGGGTGGGGGAGGGGAGGTGGAGGCATAGAGGCGGAGGGGGGATGTGGGGGTATAGAGGAGGAGGGGGAGGTGGAGATATAAAGGGGGAGGTATAGAGGGGGAGGGGGAGGTGGAGATATAGAGGGGGAGGGGGAGGTGGAGATATAGAGGGGGAGGGGGATGTGGAGGTATAGGGGGGAGGGGAGGTGGAGATATAGAGGGGGAGGGGAGGGGAGATATAGGGGTAGGGGGAGGTGGAGATATAGAGGGGGAGGGGGGAGGTGGAGGTATAGAGAAGGGAGAGGGTGGAAGAGGGTATAGATAGAGGTGATAGAGGTGATCGGTATAACTTGCGATGGTCGAGAAGGCAGAGGTAGAGGTGGTGGAGGAGGGAGAAAAGAGGGAGGAAGAAGGGAGGGGAGGAGGGGGAGGAAACGGAACGGGATGCATCGAGGAAGGCTCTGAGGAACACCTTCCGCGCTCTTATTTTACTCGTTTATTTGTGAGTGTGTATTTTTGGCTTGCATTTGCATGTTGCATAAGCCTCGGCCAAAAAAACTGTGCAATAACTTGTGAGTAGTTTTTTAATCTTTCAATGTTTTTTTGCGCATTTTGACATGCATTCGTCTTTTGCGGAAATAGAAGCAAAGGTCTGCCATGATAACAAATGACTTGTAAATGTAAATATACGACCAACATGAAACCACATGAATCTGGGCTTATGTACAACAACATAGCCGTAAGCTTCAGGATATGTTTACATTGAATGGCATTTGCACGCTGTGTTGTCAGCATTAGAAAGATAGATGCCGCCATACGGAAAGGGAGGAGAAGAGAGATAAAGAGAGGGAGTAAATGAATAGAGAAATAAATTAACATAAGGAGGAAGAGAGAGAGAGGGAGGGGGGAGAGAGAGAAAAAGACAGAAAGAGAGAGACCTAGAGAAATGAGAGAGAGAGAGAGAGAGGAAAGAGATATAATACACGAGCAAAGAAAAGAGAGACAGAGAATGAGAGCCAGATAACATAAGGTAGAGGAGAGAGAGAAAAAAAAACACAGGACAAAAGAAAGAAGAAAGGAAGAGGAAGAGACACAACTCACTAATAACGCAAGGAGAGACAGATAGCAAAAGAGAAAGATAGGAATAAGAGAGTTTGCCAGACGGACGAAGAAAGGAAG
>NW_020870439.1:65150-70150 GCF_003789085.1 Penaeus vannamei | reverse complement strand
CTCCTTCCTTCCTCCCTCCCACCCACTCCCCTCCTTCCTCCTTCCTCCTTCCCACCCACCCCCTTCCCTCCTTCCACCCACCCCCCTCCTTCCTCCTTCCTCCTTCCCACCCACCACCCACCCTCCTTCCTCCTTCCTCCACCCACCCTCCTTCCTCCCTCCCACCACCTCCTTCCTCCTTCCTTTCCCACCCACCCCTCCTTCCTCTCCACCCACCCCTCCTTCCTCCTTTCCACCCAGGCAGCGAGTCTAACCGAGGTCCAGCGAACATATTCTCCCTCCTCCAGCTTCCTTTGAGATCCTCCCCCCCCCTCCCTTCACCCCCTCACCTTCACCGCCATCGCCGACAGGTACACGTACTTCCGGCGCTAATGAACCTCGGAGTTAATTAATGAACATGCTCGCGCTACTTGTTCATCTGGGGGGTCCGCTGGAAGGAAGAGAGGGGGGGAGAGAAAAGAAAGGAAGAGAGAGAGTGAAGGAGGAAGAGATAGAGAGGAAGGGAGAGAAAGAAAGAGAAAGAGAGAGAGACTGAGAGGGAGAGGGAGAAGAGAGAGGGAGAGAGAGAGAGAGAGAGAGAGAGAGAGAGAGAGAGAGAGAGAGAGAGAGAGAGAGAGAGAGAGAGAGAGAGAGAGAGAGAGAGAGAGAGAGAGAGAGAGAGAGAGAGAAAGAAAGAAAAAAGAGAAAGAGAGAGAAGGAAAGAAAGACAGAACGACAGAGAATAAGAGAAAGAAAGCGAAAGAGAGAGAGAGAGCGAGAGATAGATAGAGATAGAGCAGAGTAAGAGAAAGGGAGAGAGGGAGATTACCGAGACTCAAGTTATCCAGCCAAACCAATATCATATTCTCGAGAAAATACCCATAAATCCCACTTGATTTCCTCCACAAAGGACCTAATCCCATATGTTGAGCATATTACCTGTCAGAGCTTTATATGTTCAGGTGTCAAAGCAATATAACTGCACGTCATTTTAACGGCAGCGCATTGTAAACCTTTTAATTAAAGTGCGTTCCCTTACTTCGCACTTATGAACTACTTATTATTTACATAAAACTTGTGTCACATTTTACTTGATTTTCCTTTAATTCCTTTTCTTCCTCATTTGCCTTTTCTCTGTTTTTTATCATGTTTTCCAAGACACTGTTAAGTGGTAGTAATTTTGTCTTGAATATGTTTCTTCCCCCCTCCTTCCTCTTATCTTCTCTTCCCCTTTTATTTTCCTTCTTTTTTCTTTCTATCTTCTCCTTCCGTAATCTCCTCCTTTTCTTCTTTCCTCTTTTACTCTTCTCTCATTGCTTCTTTTTTTCTTCTCGTTTTTAGTTCTCTTCTATTTCCTCTTTCTATTTTTTTTAACTCTTTTCCTCTATTTTTCTCCTCGCCTTCTCCTCTTCTCTTCTTTTCCTCTTCCTCTTCCTTCTTCTCCTCCTCCCCCTCCTTTTCCACTCTCCTTTTTTTTTTCTCTTTCTCTCTCGTTTCCTCCCCTGTTTTAGCTCCTGTACCACAATATCAAAAGTGATAACTTCTTAAACTGCAAAAAGCAACTGATAAAAGAAAGCGCCGAGTACTCCATGTTTTACAATTTACTGAAGATATTGGGATCGGAAATTGTAATAAATAAATAAATAAATAAATAAATAAGATTTTTTTTTCTACTGACCGTTCGCTTTTGCTTTATCTTAATAGAATGGAGTCTAGTAAAAAAAAATCACATGGTCATTTCATCTGCATATTCACTGAGTTGGGTCGTGTCCTTTTTGCTACATTTGGGGAATCAAAAAGTAAAAACCCCAAAGAGAGGAGAAGCGAACGTCTGCGCTCGCCCATTCCACTGCAGGTCGAGAAGACAACAGGTAGTCCATTCCAAAAGAGGACACGAGGACAGTAACTAGCCCTTTCCAATGGTCGACGGGAAGATATTCGTTGCCCTATTCCACTATAAGAGAGGAAGATGGTAGTGACCCTGTTTAACTATCGAACAGAAAGACAGTTCCATTACAGAAAGGGAAGACAGTTGCTGGCCCATTCCATTACATGACAGGAAAAACATATCCATTCTATTACAAGACCGGGAAAACAGCTGATAGCTCATTCCATTACAAAAGGAAGATGGTAATGACGCTATTTCACAGTCCATCAGGGACAGTTCCATTATAGAACGGGGAGACAGTTGCTGGTCCATTCCAGTATCTGACAGGAGAACTAACCCATTTCCCTCTAGGACAGGAAGACAATAGGACGATAGTAGTGGCACTTTCCTTTGAGGCAGAAAGAGTTGCTAGTCCATTCCCTTACAGGAAAGGTAGCCAGTGAGAGAGAAAGGGTGAGAGAAAAAAAAATAACACAGAAAGGAAAAATATGACAAACACAACGATTACCTCCACCTTAATCTAACCTGCCCCCCCCCAATAAAGAAAATGCAAACCCGCCCCCGCCTTAATCCACCCACACCTGCACACACACACATACACTAAGAAAATATATATATAATAATAATAATAATAATATAATAATATAATAATAATAATACCAATAATAATAATAATAATAATAATACCAATAATAATAATGATAATAATATTGATAATAATAATGATAGTAATAATAATAATAAGAAGAAGAGAAGAAGAAGAACGAACAAACAAAAACCTCGAAAAATGAAAAAAAAAAGGCCTCAGCAAGCGCACCTAACCCGCGAACTCCAGAGGCGGCTGTGACGTCACCGGCATCTCCCGGAGGCCCGACGCGACCCCTTCGCGGCCTTTCGATCAATTAAGCTCCATTTAGCATGTCAGGCCAAACGGAGGGCGGGACCGACGTCGAGATGATAGGAAGGTGATAAGGAAGTCGGAGGGAGAGGAGAAGGGAGGTGGAGGAGAGAGGAGAGGAGAAGGGAAGGGGAAGGAGGAGAGAGAGAGAGGGAGAAGGAGGTGGAAGAGGGAGATGTGGAGGAGAGAGGATAGGGGAAAGGAGAGGAAGGGGAGGGAGGAGGGAGGAAAGGGAGGGATGTAGGTGTGGAGGGGAGAGGAGGAAGGGGGTAAGAAAGTGGGGGAGAGGGAGTGGAAGGAGGAAGTGGCAAGAAGAGGAAGGAGGTGTGGAGGGGGAGAAGGAGGAGGCGGAAGAGGGAAAGTGAGGAGGTAAAGGGGCGGGGAGGAAGGAGGAAGTGGAAGAGGGAGAGAGAGGAGGAGATAAGGAGAGACAAGAAGGAGAAGAATGGGGTGGGGGGGGGAGAATGTGAAAGAAAGGAGGTGAGGAGGGAAAATGAGAAGAGGTGGAGAAGGAGAAGAGGATATGGGAGAGGAAAAAAAAGAGAAGAAGGTGGGGAGGAGAGGAAAGAAGGGAGAAGGAATAGGAAGTCAGGAGAGGAGGAGAGAGGAGGGGGGGAAGGAAGAGGAAGTCAGACGGAGAGGAAGGAGGAGGAGAGAGGAGGGGGTTGGGGGAGGGAGAAGGGGAGGAAGGAGATGGGCCGGAGAGGCAGGAAGGAGGGGGAGAGGAAGGAGAGAGGGAGAAAGAAGAAGGGGGAGAGAGGAGAGAGGGAGAGAAGGAGAATGAGGAGGGGGAAGGACAGGAATGGGGTGGAAAGGGAGAGGCAGGATAGGAAAAGAGTGAGGGGGAGGAGATGGAGGGTAGGAAGGAAAGGGAAGAAGGAAAATGAAGAGGAGGAAGAGGATCGATAAGGAGGAGGCGGACGGAGGAGAGGGAGGAGGTAAAAGAGCGGTAATTAGAAAGGGAAATAAGGAGAGGGACCAGGGGGGGGGCGAGGAGGAGATGGAGGGGATAGGAGGATCAAGCATGAGACGTAGGAAGAAAGAAGGGAATAAGGAAGAGGAGGAGTAATGGAGATGCACAAGGAGGAGGAAAAGGGGTGAGGAAGAGGCACATGAAAGGGGAGGAGCGAGGAAGGGGGAGGAGGAGGAAGTGTAATGATTAAGTGGATGTTGGTGGCAAGGGAGGGAGTGAAAAGGAAGAGGAGAGGAGAGAGAGAGAGAGAGAGAAAGAGAGAGAGAGAGAGAGAGAGAGAGAGAGAGAGAGAGAGAGAGAGAGAGAGAGAGAGAGAGAGGAGACAGACAGACAGACAGACAGACAGACAGATAGAGAGAGGGGGGGGAAGGGGAGACAGACAGACAGACAGACAGAGAAAGAGAGAGGGACAGAGACAGAGAGAGAAACAAACAGACAGAAACTGACAGAGTAAGACAGAGAAAACGAAAAAAGAAAAAGAAGGAGAGAGAGAAACAGGGGAAGAGCACAGACGGCGATAAAATCAGGAAATAAGCCGTTGAAAGAGAGGAGAGGCGCCACGGCGGTGTATAACAATGATGGAGGAGAAAGCGTAGTAGCGGAGAATCCCGTAAATGATTGATGATGACAGGAATAATCGGTGATGAAGATGATGATCGAAAAGATATAACAGAACAGGGGGGAAAGGCACAGATGATAACTAGAAAGCAGAGAGAGAGAGAGAGAGAGAGAGAGAGAGCGAGAGAGAGAGAGAGAGAGAGAGAGAGAGAGAGAGAGAGAGAGAGAGAGAGAGAGAGAGAGAGAGAGAGAGAGAGAGAGAGAGAGAGAGAGAGAGAGAGAGAAAGGGAGAGAGAGAGACAGAGACAAAGGGGGTGAGGTATAGGAAGGAAGAGAGAGTTATAGAGAGAGACAGAGAGAGAAAGGGGGAGTGAGGTAGAGGGAGAGAGAGGAATAGAGTGAAATGCAAAAAAAGATTCAACTATCGCAAGCACCTATTAAAAAATCCAACGAGTACCAGACTTACTATGATGATGCCCTTAATATCATCCTAAATCCATGCGTGTTATGGCGGCTGGTTCATGGGCACTTTACCAACAGAATTTAATAACGATACTTGTGGAGGTAATAGGGATAAAATGTAATAAAAAGGAAGTGACTGAGAACGACGAAGAGAAAATAGACTAACAGAAAATGGAAAGGAAATCGAAATACAAACAAATAAAAGTAATAACGAAAGGTATGTAAATAAGGCTGATTGCCAA
>NW_020870439.1:42650-52650 GCF_003789085.1 Penaeus vannamei | reverse complement strand
AATCATAGTAGAGCATGCATCGCTTTCCATTTAACTTGTATTTCCAGTTTTTACTCGTTTGTGGAATAAAAGACCTCCATGACTTTTTTCAATTTCCTTTTACATGATGTCATGATAACAATTAGTTAGTACTTACTGTTTACGATAAAAAGTGGTAATAAATCTATCCCTACATTGCCGTCCTATCTAACGAGGAGATAAAATGACAAACAGAAATGACCGAAAAATAGATATGATAGATATAAAGAGAGACCGTTATGCTAGTGCCAGTCGCGTCTGGCTCAAACACTTAAATCAGATATATATTGTGCATTGTTTTATCTGTTTTTTCTCTTATTCTTAACCTCCCTCCTCTATTTCTCTCATCGTCCTATTCTTTCTGCTCTTGCTATTTTTCCCTACTCCACACTTCTCTTCATCCTCTTTTTCCACTTCCTCTTATTTCTCTTTATGTCTCATCCTTTTCCCTTCTCCTCTTTATTATCTCTCTCCTCCCCTGCCTCCCCTCTCTTCCATTTCTCATTTTCCTCCTCCTCTCTTCTTTCTCTCTCCTCATTTTCTTTCTCCTCTCTTCTCTCCCCTCTTTTTTCCGTCTCTTCCTTTCCACTCTCCTCACTTCCCTGCTCTCTTCTATCTCCTTTTTTCTGACTCTCTTCTCTCTCTCTCTCTCTCTCTCTCTCTCTCTCTCTCTCTCTCTCTCTCTCTCTCTCTCTCTCTCTCTCTCTCTCTCTCTCTCTCTCTCTCTCTCTCTCTCTCTCTCTCTCTCTCTCTCTCTCTCTCTCTCTCTCTCTCTCTCTCTCTCTCTCTCTCTCTCTCTCTCTCTCTCTCTCTCTCTCTCTCTCTCTCTCTCTCTCTCTCTCTCTCTCTCTCTCTCTCTCTCTCTCTCTCCTCTCTCTCTCTCTCTCTCTCTCTCCCTCTCTCTCCCTCCCTCTCTCCCTCCCTCTCTCCCTCCCTCTCTCCCTCCCTCTCTCCCTCCCCTCTCTCTCTCCTCTCTCTCTCCCTCTCTCTTCTCTCTCCCTCTCTCTCTCTCTCTCTCTCTCTCTCTCTCTCTCTCTCTATATATATATTATATATATATATATATATATATATATATATATATATATATATATATATATTTATATATATATATCCCTCTCCCTCTCCCTCTCTCCTCTCCCACCCACCCCATTACCCTCACCCTCACCCTCCCTCTCCCTCTCCCTCTTTTTTCCTCCTTTCTCTCCCCCTCTCTCGTTCTCATTTACCCAGCTCTCACAAATATCTGAACGAAATGTTATTTCGCCCAACACCGAAGGCGTCTACAATGTTGTTGTTTTTTTGTCTCTGATGAAAGTCGTGGAGATGGTAAAACAAAGGAATAGTTTTATGCACATGGGTATTTGTATTTATATCAAATTTTTGCGTAACCACAACATTGGGAAATTCATTCAAGGCATTGGGATGCTTAGGTTATTTTATCTTTTATCTCGAAATTACAAGGGTGATGCATTAAGTTACTGGCAAGTTTGCTGTTAGGCCGACGTCAGGAGAGCGAGGTGGGTCTACGTGTTCTAGCGTCAGCGAGGTCAGCTGCACTAAAGAAGGGTGGGGAGGGAGAAGGAAGAAGAAGGAGGGGAGAGAGAGAGAGAAAGGGTGGGAGGAAGTCTTGGAGTTGGTAAAACAATGGAATAGTTTACGTGCAAGAGGTATTGCAAAGAGGTCAGGGATCTGTTATTGTCATAATTAGGTCTTGTAAGGGCAGTATTCTCGAAGGGTCATAGACCGAAATTTGTCATTGAAAGAAAAAAGTCTGACTCCTCGCGGGTCTCCTTAGCACACGATCTTAATATGACTCTGCCGATGTTTAAGACAGGTCTGGAGGTGTCCCACACGCGTAAGGGGTGTCTTTGAATTGTCCTTGTGAGACGCCGACAACAAATTTCACAGCTGTTAAAGACAGCTCTGCATCAGTAATGATAAGAAAATCCTTCATGCCACTTTTTTACTTTCTGTCAAACGCAAACTGAGTCGTTTCCTCCGCGATCGCTTGCAGTTTTCTCGCAGATGAACAACAATGGCGACGCGCCGTTTCAGCGCCGCAGTGACAACAGATGGAGAGGATGCCACGTAAACAATAGAAAATGGGTGACATTTTAATCATAAACATAAGGTACTGCAATAGTAATTTTATCATATTACTACTCTAAATTATTATCACAGGGTCTTTTACTATGTGAATATTTGTAGGCTACTATTCAAGTATTCCATTGAAAAGTGGCAACACCGAGTCAAAGACGAAATCGCTAAGGACAATCTTTCAAGCGAGTCATAGGAATTAGTCTTCTTCGAAGCCCCAAATCCTTCTTGATGCCTAAGACGTTTATGATCCCTACGTTCATGATTTCAGTGAAGCCCTAACACCTTGCTGACTCCCGTGTTCCCTATTTCAGCGGTCATAGTCCCTTCCCGACTCCCACGTTCCCTATTTTATTGATACCTTGATACTCCCGTGTTCCCTGTTTCAAACAAGCTCTATCTCCTTATCCCCCATGCTCCCTACTTTAGCCAAGCTCTATCCTCGACCTGACTCTCCGTGCTTCCTATTTCAACCAAGCTCTATCTCCTTCCTGTCTTCCATTTATCTTACTTCAACCAAGCTCTGTCTCCTTCCTAACCCCCAATGCTCCCTATTTCAACCAAATTCTATCTCCTTCCTTAACCCCTATGTGTCTTGTTTTAACCAAGCTCTATCCCCATGTTCCCTATTTCAACGGAGCCCCAACACCTTCACCTCATGTTCCCTATTTCAACGGAGCATGTTCCCTTTTTCAACGGAGCCCCAACACCTTCACCCCATGTTCCCTATTTCAACGGAGCCCCAACACCACCTCATGTTCCCTATTTCAACGGAGCATGTTCCCTAACGGAGCCCCAACACCTTCACCCCATGTTCCCTATTTCAACGGAGATGTTTCAACGGAGCATGTTTTCACCCCATGTTCCCTATTTCAACGGAGCCATGTTCCCTATTTCAACGGAGCCCCAACACCTTCACCCCATGTTCCCTATTTCAACGGAGCCCCAACACCACCTCATGTTCCCTTTTTCAACGGAACACCTTCACCCCATGTTCCCTATTTCAACGGAGCCCCAACACCACCTCATGTTCCCTTTTTCAACGGAGCCCCAACACCACCTCATGTTCCCTTTTTCAACGGAGCCCCAACACCTTCACCCCATGTTCCCTATTTCAACGGAGCCCCAACACCTTCACCTCATGTTCCCTATTTCAACGGAGCCCCAACACCACCTCATGTTCCCTTTTTCAACGGAGCCCCATCACCTTCACCCCATGTTCCCTATTTCAACGGAGCCCCAACACCTTCAACATGTTCCCTATTTTATCGAAACCTACCACTTCCACGCCCTAATTCAACAAAGCCCTGACACCCATTCTCTGGTCGACAGGTGAACATGGCAGGGACGAGGCGCAAGAACCGAGAGTCACCTTCCGCTGGAGCGTCCTGCTGACCGCCTAGGTGAGACAGCGGTTTTTTAGGTGTGTGTTCGCAAAGGTGATGTTGCTATAGTTGTATTGTGTAGCGCACTTTATTCGTTTGATTTTTGTTGGTATGATGGGGGAGAGGGACGGGATGGGTGTCTTTGCGTGTTCTGAGTGAGAGAGAGAGAGAGAATGTAAAAGTGTGTGTATGTGTGTGTGAGAGAGAGTGAATGCAAGAGTGTGTACATGTGAGAGAGAGTGAATGTAAGAGTATGTGTATGTGTGTGTGAGAGAGAGAGTAAATGCAAGAGTGTGTGTATGTGTGTGAGAGAGAGAGAGAGAGAGAGAGAGAGAGAGAGAGAGAGTGAATGTAAGAGTGTGTGTATGTGTATGTGAGAGAGAGAAAGTGAGTGTATGAGTGTGCGTATGTGTGTGAGAAAGCGAGAGAAAGACTGTGTTTTTGTGTGTGGTAGAGAGTGAGTGTATGTGTGTGAGAGAGAGAGACTATGTGTATGTGTTTGTGTG
This sequence comes from Penaeus vannamei, assembly GCF_003789085.1. Taxonomy (NCBI): domain Eukaryota; kingdom Metazoa; phylum Arthropoda; class Malacostraca; order Decapoda; family Penaeidae; genus Penaeus; species Penaeus vannamei. The sequence goes on along the minus strand of NW_020870439.1, from coordinate 48,641 downwards.
AGAAAGAAAGAGAGAAAGAAATTGCATGTGTGCGAGAGAGTGTGTGTGTATAAGTGTGTGTGTGTGTGGAAGAGATAGAGAGAAAGTGTGTGTGTATGTGTGTCTATGTATGTGACAGTGTGCATGAGTGTGTGTGTGAGAGAGAGAGAATGTCTTTCCCTTAGCCTTTGTGAATACATTTGATTTTTTTTTTGTGCGTGAGTGCTGTACGTCTCTGTCTATATAAATGTGTGTTGGCTGGCTGAATGTTTAGGCATGTTAGTTTTAACTGCATTCAGAGCCAACAAAAATACCGGAATAATTTATCAAACTTCCGTACGTGTGGTCTGCACAATGAAAACTTGTCCCATTTGAACTCTCCAGCCAAAGACCATGAGCGAATATAAATTAATGGGATAATTTTGTACAACTATCCATATTTCTAATGGATCCCCTCAGCTGAGAAAAAAACAATATCTCTGATAACACAATAGAGAACATAGAAATAAACCTGAAAACGATTCCGTAAATGTTTGTTATTCGTGTTATGTGTTTCGCTAATCTGAAAACCAGATGCACTAATTCAGTTCTAATCCACTATACCCGGCGTTTATACTACACATCGCGTATATATCATTATTTTCATTATAATCTCAATTTTGTTTTGCCGGTTGTAGCCTCAGCATAATCTTCGATATTACAAAATCAATTGCAATGTCACATCACATAAATTCTCATTCGAATAAACATCATGGTAACTTGACAGACAGATCGATTTATGCCACACTGACATTGGTCATGCTCTTGTAATCACATGAGTATAATTCATTGTTGCACGAGAATGTATGCCAGCTGTCATATTACTTGGCAGGGGACTAAGTAAGCGCTGCACTGCTGATAGCCACGTCACTACAAATGAGTTGTCTCGTGTCACTCCAATTATCCTCTGCATGACACAAATCCTATGACTGAAGCTTCGTTTCTGTTCTGAATGAATTCACTCCGTCTGAAATACATCCGCAAATGAATTTCATTTGTGGCAAGACGAAAATTTGTATTTCGATCAGCCATGGTCTAGGGGGAGTTCGCAACCACACTTTTTGCTGCTGGCATTATCATCATGATCATTATTATCATTATTATTCTTGTTATTCTTGTTGATGTTGCTGGTTTTGTTAATGTTGCAATAATGGTGATTATAATAATCTCTATTATTACTAGAACCATTATTATCATCAATAGTATTATTCATACCATCACTATTTTCACAGTATCATTATTACTATTATTGCTGTTATGACTATCATTATTCTCATTGCAATTTTTTTTCATTGCCGTTACTACAAGTAGTAGTAAGAGTAGTATATTTACTGTGCATGGACACATCTGATTAAAAAAAACTAATTCATGAAACTTCACCAAGATTAGGGGTCACCCATTTTTTCATCATTTTCACGTGTACAAAGGTACTCCCCCCCCCCCGTCCAGAGAGTACACAAAGCAAAAAGATGAAAATGATGGCCTCTGCCACAGGATCTCCGACGTCTAAGGGAATACAGTGATTCAGACAGATTATAGCAGGCACCCGTTATAGGACACCGTGTCCTGACATATAGGAAATTTGTCCGTGGGACTTTCATGAAAACAGAATCAATACTAAAACATAAATGTGTTCAAGTGTCTTCATTTGAAATAAAATATTTCATCTGCCGCACGTCTTCCAGTCTAGATTTCGACAGTGTGATACGAGGGCAATAAATAATTTGTAATACTTAATTATATCCGGTTCTTCATTTTATGTTCTAAAAAGCTTACGCCGGAGATTAACCCCCTACCCTCATGATGTGGAGGCGTCATAAAAATGATGACAGAAATGGATGACCCTTAGAAATATAGAAATGGAAAAGCATTTTCTTTTTTTCTGCATCTTGTTCATTCCCCCCTTTTCGTGTTCCAGGAAGCGGGCAGGGGTTATGCCCACCACTGCGCGCCTGCCTCCCCTGCACCGCAACACACAGCCTCTGTCGCCGCCACTACTGCTGCTGCTGCTCCTCTGCATCGGCAACGCAGCTGCTTTGAATGTTACCGCGCCAACAGTCCACTCCCCCGCCGCCCCTGCTACCTCTGTCGAGTCTTCCACCGCCCTCAGCGCCGCCACCAGCGACGCCAGCCCGGCCAGCACCGCCGGCGCCTCCGCCCCGAGCGCCGCCCCTCCGACCGTCGGCCAACCATGTCTTCCGACGAACGCGTCCGCCGCCGACGCTGACGGCAACGAGACCCAGCCGGGTCGCGGCCCTGAGTACGACGTCGCAAGCGATCCGTTCGTGAACGGCAGCGTGAGTCGCAGCAACAATGGCCTTCTCAACCTCAAGAACGCCACTTTCCCGGCGTTCATCTTCGAGACCATTAGCCCCTTCGACGAGGAGAATGAGACGGTCGTCGAGGAGGTGCTGGAGGTCAGCTCGTGGAGCGCGACGGACGTGTGCCTGACGGTGGTGAAAGCGGTGGTGATGGTGGGCATCATCACGGTGTCCGTGCTGGGCAACGTGTTGGTGATCGTCAGCGTCGCCCTGCACCGCCGCCTGCACTCCACGGCCAACTACCTCCTCGTGTCCCTGGCCACCGCCGACATGCTGGTGGCGCTCTGTGCCATGACCTTCAACGCGTCCGTCGAACTCTCGGGCGGCCGCTGGATCTTCGGCAGGGTTATGTGCGACCTTTGGAACAGCTTCGACGTCTACTTCTCCACGGTGTCGATCCTGCACCTGTGCTGCATCAGCGTCGACCGCTACTACGCCATCGTGCGGCCGCTCGAGTACCCGCTCACGATCACCCGACGCATCCTGGCCATCATGTTGGCCCACTGCTGGCTGGCGCCCACGCTCATCTCCTTCCTGCCAATCTTCCTCGGCTGGTACACCACGGCGACGCACCTGCAGGAGCGAGACTCCGAGCCGTTCGTCTGCGCCTTCGTCGTCAACGCTATTTTCGCCCTTGTGTCATCCGCCGTGTCCTTCTGGGTGCCGTGCACGGTCATGGTGGTGATGTACTACAGGATATTCCAGGAGGCACGCAAGCAGGAGCGAGCGCTCCTCTCTCGTGCTTCCTCTGCCTCTTCGGCTGCCTACTCCACCTCCATCAGGCTCAGCGCCGCGTCGCAGCAGCAGCAGGACGTCGCCGCTGCCGCCATGGCACGGCAGCAACTCCTGGTGGCGCTGCAGGCGACGCCCTTCACCCCCGCCACACGCCACCAGGAGTTCCTCATGAAGACCTTAAGCGACACGTCGTCGACGGCTTCTGTGACCACCACGTCCTCGGGCGTGCCCTCCACGGGGCCTTCCGGAAGCAGCAGCTCGCGCAGCAGCAGCGGCGGCGGCGGCCTCATGGTGTCGGGCTACGCCGCCGGCGCCAACAACAGCGTCAAGGCGAGCACCAGCAACGGCAGCAACAGCGGCACGAGCTGGCGCCATTCGCGGCAGGGCAGCACGGCGTCGTGGCACGGCCCCTCGCGCCACGGCTCGCTGGTGCCGTGCGGGCGGCGCATGCACAGTACGCCCGTCGTCACCACGAAGCCAGGGCCGCCGCCCGTGGGCCGCCGCGAGCACAAGGCGGCGCGCACGCTCGGCCTCATCATGGGCGCCTTCGTGCTGTGCTGGCTGCCCTTCTTCACCTGGTACGTCAGCATCAACATCTGCGGCTCCTCCTGCCGCTGCCCGCACGCCGTCGTCACCGCCCTCTTCTGGATCGGCTACTTCAACTCCACCCTCAACCCCTTCATCTACGCCTACTTCCGCACCGACTTCCGCGAGGCATTCCACCGCACCCTCAAGCGCCTCACCTGTTGCCGCCCGCGCCAGCCCTCGGGCGTCTTCGTGTAGGGCCGCCCTGGACACCCTAGCATGGCCACCCTCACCCTGGCACTCGAGCCCCGCCCCTGTCCCCTTCCCGGTGGAAACAAGGCCTGGCCGCCCACCCTACCTGGCAGCCCTTGATCTGGGCACTCCCAGCTCTCGTTTCTCCTCTCCGTCGCCGTCAGGAGGGACGGTTCGCCGATATTTAGACGCCGTGGAGAGATTCCTGCCCTGATGGAGAAGGACGAAGAGGGACGCAAAGACAAGCAAAGAAAAGAAATGAAAGTGTTGATCGGAGGTTCAGTGTGAGAGTTCTTTTCTTATTTTTCTCATCATCTCTGCAGACATCAGCGGTCGGGGCGTTTGTCGTTGGGGTCGGTCTGAGGCGGTCACGGAGGATAGACCGTTCTTGCTCTTTCTCTGATAGATGTGTCTTTGTCAGGAAATGGAAATGGACTGTCGCATTTTGAAGTGACAAGATTCGTTTAAGGTGTTTGAAAAAATATATGTATACACACACACACACAAATATATATAATATATATATATATATATATATATATAATATATATATATATATATATATATATATATATGCATATATATGCATATACATATATTATATATATATATATATATATATATATATATATATATATATATATATATATATATATATATATATATATATACACGCGTCTTTATATGAGTATTGTTACATTATATCATAGCCCACCGACTACTACGATATATGTGTATGACCAAATATGATATGATTTCTCAGAGACGCCCATTATCGTCATCAGCATTGTCATCACTGTCATGACGTGTGACTTGACGAAGCATTGCGACCCTTTGGCACAGCAGTACCCAAGAAAGGTGCACAGTGCCCGTTCTAACCGGTGCCAAAGATAATCTGTCACTGGTGGGAATTTATTGCTCGAAATCGTATTTTCTTCTTTCTTTCACTGGCTAGCAACAACAGCATTGTCACTTGATCTAATAGATTGTCATGCATACAGTGATTTGTAGAAAATTCCGAAATCGAAAAATGCTTCGGGATTTACTTTACCTTGTAAAAGAAAATTGAAAACAATATATACAGAGAAATTAATCTACTGATGTAACTGCATGCAAACTGTACTCAGAAAAAAAAACTTTCTAGTGCGGAGCACAGTGATCCTCTCACTTTTTAATTACTGTGATAGTTCTACTTTTAATGACAAAAAAACGTATATGAAAAGTAGGTTAAGAGAAAACGGTAAACATGTGTGATTGTGTGGGAAACTATGATAAAGTTTATTGGCTCCAAGTGTCATATATATATATATATAAAAAGAATATGAATGTACAGTCGACAGCCCGACTGAGTTATGTAAATACATATATGTATTAATATTATAGCATAATTACTTATTGTAAATACAGTGACCATGTATACGCAGAAATTATAAGACAATTTTTAACACTTAAGTCTTGTAATGAAGGAATTCGGGTAACCGTTTTACACACTAATAATGCCATATATCTGCAAAGACTTCTGAAATATTTTTTTCGGTGACTACAAGATTTTAATTCTATTCGCTAATCAAATTGAAATCTTCTTCTCGTAAAGATTTATAAAGAATACACAAAAACACCTGTGCTCTCTTGCCTGAAGTTTTTTATTATTATTATTATTCTGCTCCTCATCCTTTTACTTTTCTTCTTTTTTGTTTTCTTTTTTTCTTTCTTCTTTTCTTTCTCTCTCTCTTCCTCTTCTACTTCCTCTTCTCCGTGTTCTTCTTTTTCTTCTTCTTCTCCTTTGTCTTCTTTTCTTTTTCTTTTTTTTCTCCTTTTTTTCTTTTCCTTCTTTTTCTTGTCTTCTTTTTCTTTTTCTGTCGTCTTCTTTCACTTCTTTTTCATCTTTTCTTTTTCTTTTTCTTTTTTTCCCTTTTCCTTTTTTCTTCTCCCTCTTCTTTTTCTTTTTCTTCATTTCCTTTTCTTCTTTTCTTCTTCTTTTTCCTCTTCTATTTCTTATCCTTTTTCTTCTTTTCTTTTTCTTCTTCTACTTCTTCCTCCTCCTTCCTCTCGTCCCCTCCTCCTCTTACCCCCTAAAACAAAATAAAATTAATAGAATTGATTAATAAAGCACATAAGAACGCATTTTACTCAAAATCGT
>NW_020870439.1:20150-27650 GCF_003789085.1 Penaeus vannamei | reverse complement strand
AACAAGAAAAGTATAGAAAAAAATTATCAGAGAGCTCCATGTTAACCTGATGCTGCCAGGGATGCCACTGCAGGCATTAGGCTTGCTTGATTAGCAATCTGTTGGGTGTGCTGCTTGTAGGCTGGACACATACGAAGGCTATGCCTCCCCTTTTGCAATAGTGTTTTCTCTTTTCCTACTTAATCGTTTTTAGCTTTTTTGCCGTTTTCCAATGTACATATTTGTCATTTGATTTGCTATATCTAGATGGTAAGAGACTGTTTTCCTTGCACTGACTCCATATCATCTCATAACTCGGTGCAAGAGTAATAGCAATAAGTAACATTTTGGTATTTGAGTCTTTTTCATTTTATTAGATTTTCTGTAATGCAACCTCCAATGCTGATCATGGCAGCCAGGAATAGGATCTTGAATGTGGAAATTCTCACAACAGCAAGTTCACGTTACCCATGCCCACAGCCAGATTTTAAGGCAAAGTTTCCCACAATGTTATGGTCATCTGGATTGTAGGGGTTAATTGTTTTTGCACATAGATGTGCCAGTCACTAGTCTGACCTATCTCAGCTTTTTACCCCTTTTTCTGGATTCTTGAAAATGTGTAAATTCATATTGCTATTAGTAATGCCAATAGCACTGTAATAATTAACTAATGATGATAAGAGCATCATTGTTAATAGCATGAGAAAGATTTTTTTTCTTGAAAACTCAAGGAAGGGGAGAATCACGTTAAGTGACTATAATTGACTCTGGTAGCTGAACACTTGTGGAGCTATATGTGGCAGACACATTTCACAAAATACAATAATGTAAACATCACATTTCCCAGAACCTAACCATTTGTAAATAATTCACAAAACAGTGTTACATAGGAAAGTAATAAGTATATAGTTTGTCACTACTGATTAGTAGCGTTGGGTAGGAAGAAGGGGGATAAAGAAAGAGGTAAAGAATATAAAGATGGAAAACATGGAGAAAGATGTCACTATGTAGTATAAATTTTTAAGGAAATATGAAGATTTTGTATACAGTGTTTAGAATTCATCCCTGCTTTAGGGAGAGAGTGATATGCATTATACATCCAAATATGTTTTCATCATATTTGTTTAGTGTACACCAGTGTCTGCTATCTTTCATTCTCGTTACAACTTACTGATAAATTTTGTCCATGCATAGATGCCACAAAGTAATATCAATGTTAAAGATATAGATACAAATTTTGCTCATTCTAACTAGTAAAAAAAATAAAAAGAGTTGAGAGTTTTTGGTGAATGTACTCATTAGCTTGGCTTGAGACTAGCATAAATATGGTAATAACTTTAAAGTTGTAAGCTCAGCAGTATTAATTGCTCATTTACACTTACTCTAGCAGAAGCATTTAAGTCATTTGGTAGAATTTACATACTTTTATTTTTGTGACTTGTTGTCCACACATATCTGTATTTGTGCTCTCATCATTATGTGCACTGTAGTTTTGATAACCCATTCTCTCCATCTCTGAAAGTCACATCTAAGTATTGAACACCTTATTTCCAAGATGCAAATGTTTAGAAGACATCCTGTGTTGAAAGCAAAGTGAGAAACGGTGAAAGAGGGCCTCTTGCCCGCTATCAAACTGTGCAACTGCATTCTTGGCAAGCTGAGTGTATGTTTGGCAAGAAACTGCATCTCGATTATCTAGTACAATAAACCCTATCTTATTTCGGGCTATCCGAGTTACCAGACACAATAAGGGCACAAGTGTTAAATATTTTCTTCTTTACATTTGAATCATGGAGATTAGATAATCTTCCATTGGTAATGAAATTGTTTGATGTCTTTTGAGGTATACATGTTTTCTTAATTTTTTTAGTTTTATTTTTCTGATTATATGTTTTTACTATTTTCATTCTTGCGATTCTGCAGAGACAAATACAGTTATATAGGTAAGGTGATGAAAATTAGAGGTTTCATATATGTATGGGGTAAAGGTTTACAAGACTTTCACACATCCATCATTAGTCACCCCCTTACACATGCATCTATCATTGGCCTCTTCTCCTTTGGCCCACCAATAAAGGCCAGTAAAACTCTACCACATGATAGAGCATATACACATCTCATATTTTATTATTACTTATAAATAAAATGTGTTTGTGTGTACATGTGTACAATATGTGAAGTGCATCATATATATTTATAAAGAGAGGGAGAGAAGGTACATGCATGTGTATATAATTCATACAGAGATAAATATCAATATGTGTCAGGTGCTGTCTGTCTGATTATCCTTGTTTGAAGGGAAAAAAGAGTGCAGCAAAGCTAGTTCTCAGTAATACTCTATTGATTACCTGTGCAAGTTTACCATCTGAACACAAAGCAATATTGCATTGACCACTTGTGCCAGTGTGTTGTGCTCTTTCAGGCGTGTAGTTTTGTGTTGCTATTAATAGGATTAATGACCAGTCCCTATGTCTCAATATATGACAGTGTAGTTCTTCATATAGGGCAATTCATACTGCACTTCTCATTAATTCTTTGTTTTTGAAGAATCTCTTTCAGGTGTGCTTACCTTTTTCATTTTAGATTTATTTTTTCCCCACTGTTATATCTTACTTTTGTCAAATAATGTACACACCTCTGATTATGATTTATTTTCCTCTCTTTTTGCAGAAGAATGAGAATGGACTGTAAAGTTTATGTGGGCAACCTAGGCAACAATGCGGCAAAGCATGAGCTGGAGTCTGCTTTCTCTAAATATGGGCCCTTAGTTAATGTATGGGTTGCCCGGAACCCTCCGGGGTTTGCCTTTGTGGAATTTGAAGACCCAAGAGATGCGGAGGATGCAGTGCGTGCCCTTGACGGAACGTGAGTGGCATTTCATTTCACTTCATTTGATCCTTCTTAGTTTAATGTTGCTTCTGCTTTTTATTTCAAAGAGTTTTGCTTGTTGTCCTGTCTTTCTTCTTTCTTTCTTTCCTTTTCTTATCTTTTCATTTTAATTTTGCATATCTGCTTTCCTTGTCTCTATTTTTCCTTTTTTCCAACTTGTATTATGCTTGTGTATTTTATTTTATTCTTTTCATGTTTATCAATTTTGTATCTTATTTACATTTGCCAGCTATACCATCTTTTTTTACTTATTTTCTTTGTAAGTTCAAGTTGGCTATAGCAGCAAGCTTCACAGTTTGTTTTTTATGCAATTAGCACAGACCGATTTCATGAGGAAGTTCAAAGTTGTGGAAAATTTATCCTCATGTGATAGCACCATGAATTTCAATGAACTTACAGTTCTCTCTTAGATGCCCAGAAGATGTATATATATATATATATATATATATATATATATATATATATATATATATATATATATATATTGCAAGGGAGTGTTACAGTATTCAAAAGTCTGGAGTTATTAAATGATGTTGGTATGCGTTAACATTATTTTATGCCTTTTCATGTAAACTTCCTATTTATATATATATAGTTCACCCAGAGAAACGCAGATGCAGTGAATTTGAGTACTGTAGTAGTCCTAAAATATAGTGTGGATACACAGAGCATAGAGTTGATCCAGTATAAGTGTGTCTGTGTCTTTGTGCTTCTTTACACATATCAAAGAAATGTTAACTGTTTCAAAACTGCCAATCATTTCCCTTTTAAGTCTAAGAGGATATACCATTAAAGAATAGTAATGGTTGTAATTCTGAGTAGTAATAAAAGTATTTCTTCATAATTATGATTAGGAGTAGGAATGGTTTTAGTTGTAAATTTGATGATAGTTGTTCCTAGATGTAATTCTTTATTTTCAAGCACTAACTTTGTCACAACAAAATATTAGCCAACTAGGCATGATATAAAGATGCGCATACTTTTCCAAACCGTTTGTGGTAACTGCATCCATGTTTTCCTTTTATTACAGGCGCCTGTGTGGTGTGCGTGTAAGAGTTGAAATGTCCACTGGCCGTTCTCGACGGGACCGATACCGCTCTCCCCCCAGAAGAGGCAGAAGATCCAGGTAAAGAACATGATCATTGGTGACTTTGTCTTCTTAGCTATGGACAGTGGCAGTCATTGAGTTAGTTCACTTACAGGGAAGATAGTAATGGGGAATTTCCTGTATCTTTTCTTTTTCTTTTTCTTTTTGTGTGTAAATATATATATATATATATATTTTTTTTTCTCTCTCTCTCTCTCTCTCTCTCTCTCTCTCCTTTCTTTTTGTGTATTATAGCCTTGAAAATTCAAAATATGCAGGTTAAAATTTCTTTTCTTTTTAGTCTTTCATTATCCAAAATATGCTTATTTTACATAGCTTCAGTTGTGGCTACTTCTGCAATAGGCGATAGGCTCCAGTTCTTGCTAATGGTGGTCAGTTGTCAACAGTATCTCGAATTTCTCTTTTTTCCCCTTTTCTCACTCTTTCTCTTTCTCTATTGCTCTGCCTATCTTTCCCCCCTTCCCTCAGTGCTTGTTTGATTTAGTTTTTTTCATGAACTTTATTTTTCATAGATTTTGTTATGCATAGTTCAGTGTGACATTATCCTCTTTTTTCTCAGTGTCACATTGTTAAATGAAAAGTTGGCAGAATTACCTTGAATACCTTCATTGATATATTGATATTTTTCTTCTGTTAAAGGCCAGACATTAAGTATGGAAGTGTAGAATCCTAGAATTAATTTCATTTCTGAAAATTAATTCTTCAAAATTTTTAAATTAATAAGAGAACAAAAAGGTCTCAAATAGGTTACTAGATGTTAACCTGATGTGAGACAATATTTGAGGTAGGTGGTAGGTTTTCTAACTACAGGTGGACAAAATTGCTTTTTCTTCTGTAGGGTTAAACTATTTCTCCAATGTTTATTTTTTTATTTATTATCATTATTATTTTTTATTTATTTATTTTTTTTTTTTTTTTAAGATCACAAATTCCTGTGTACTTGTAATATTTGCCATTTTTCTATTCAACGCTTTTAATGAGATGAGAAAAAAAAGCCTTCAAAGTCACTGTCAATGATAAATGTTATATTTATTTTTATGCCATTTGGACCTATTCCCATATATACACTAGTTACAGTGAAATTTTTCTTTTTCCTTTTTATGTTGTGTTCACCTTCAAAATGTTCTTACACTAATGGCATAGAGTCTTATTATCTATTTTAAAGTTTCATCAGAATTACTACCTTTGAACATCAGGGAATATATTTAGAATTTTTTTTGTTAATTGTGGTGTGTGGCCTATTACAGGACTATCTCGCCCAAATTACTTCTTGTTCCACCACCACCATCTACTCCTCCTACTGTTGCTACCACACCACCACCACCAACTCCACCACAACCACCACCACCACCACAAGTACTTCCACCACCACCACCACCACCACCACTGCTAGCATCAGCGTCAGCCTGCTTGTACAGTGGACTTCCAGTTTTGGGTTGTAGGGGTAGATGGGGCGCCTCATTGTGGGCGTCCCTCCCACTCATCACCTCGTACCTCACTGGGAATGCAACTTGATGTATGTCACATATTGGATCAAGTAACTTTCCTAGATGGTGAAGTATGATAGCGTTTTTATAACTCTCTTGTGCTTCATTAATCTTAGGATGGTATTGTGTACCAGTGTTGGTAGGGTGGTGGGCCCTGATCAGCCAAGGCATGGCGGCGGTGGTGGTGCGCGGCACGTTGCCTGATGGCCCTCCTACGGCGCGGCACCTCGCGGCACCCGGGCAGCCCTTATGCGCTTCACGTGTCCTCTTCTCCCCGCCCGTCTACGTCTACCCTCCGCCCACTGCCCGCCCAACGCCCGCCCGCTGCCTGCGCACCGTCAGGCCTGCCCCCCCACCCACCATCTTGGGTCTCTGACCCTCCAACGTTTGCTCCACTTTCTTACATTCATCGCGCCTCGACTCATCATAACGACTACCCTGCTGTGACGGTACACTACTCAGTATTTGACCATTTGATCAATTATCACAAACTTAAAAGTTTGTGATTAGCAGTCATGCGAAGGTATCATTCCTTTCATTAAGGATGATACCTTGTGGAGTGATTGTCTGCCTATAGAAGGTTCATTTGTTTTATTATTGCTTGGAACATCTGAATCTTAGCAGGGTATTCTCGAGTGTCACCCAGGTGGTTTGGGGGAGAGGGCTTGGACAGCTTGTGGCATCATACTCTTTACAGCTGTTCACTTATATCATGAAAGAGCATTTTCCATTCTAGTTACATATGCATATTTTTAATGGTAGTGTTAGGAAAACTAAAACCTGAATGATATACATGTGTTCATAGATATTCCTTATATATCTAACAGTTTTGATTTGATTGATATAGAGAGCCAGGAAATTGACAGTGTTTACTTCAGCCTGATTACCATAGAAGTGTGCATCACAGCAAGTACACCACTATGCCATTGCTTGAGAGGTGTAAATTGATGGATGTGAACCATTATGTATGGAAAGCAAACTGAGGTAAATACACCAATTTAACAAAGGGTTCACAGTCACAGAAGTAAGGGCTTTTTTGTATGCCTTCAAATCCATAGTTCATTGGTAGAAATTTTGGCATTCATTTGAAGATATCAATGGAAAGTGCTCTAGTAAAAAAAAAAAAAAAAAAAAAAAGTATCAAGGAGGTGGTTACTTCCAAGAACTTAAAAGATTATAGTTCCCCTCCCATAATAGCAGACAACTCACAGGCTTTTCATTACAGATCCCGCTCCCCCCGGCGGTGGGGTGGCCGATCACGGTCTAGGACCCCTAGACGAACCAGGTCCCGATCCCCAAGGTCTGTTTCGAGATCACCAAGGTCTGTGTCCTGCGGTAACATTAGTAGTAATTTTTTTGCTCCTCTATTTTGTGATTTGAGTATATAACTATATATATTGTTAGTGCATATACAACAACATTATATATTTATAATGTTTAACTGTCAGTAGACACACACACACACACACACACACACACACACACACACACACACACACACACACACACACACACACACACACACACACACTTTATTGACACACACACACACACACACACACACACACACACACACACACACACACACACACACACACTTTATACACACACACTTTATACACACACACTTTACACACACACACACACACACACACACACACACACACACACACACACACTGATTTATAGATTTATTATAGTGTTAAATCTTTTAAGATGCACTTCAGTACATTCTAGTATTACTGTCAGCACTGCAATTATATTTTGTACATATATATTTATTTATTTATTTATTTATTTATATCTATATATATACACACGTACAGATTAGTTCTTTTACTTACAAACATAGACAACATTTACTGTTTGTTGACTATTTTAGTCTATTTTGTCACATATATGTATGTATGTATAATATATATATATATATATATATATATATATATATATATATATATATATATATATATATATATATATATATGTATATATATACACACACATATATAAATAATATATATATAAATTATATATATA
>NW_020870438.1:22500-24001 GCF_003789085.1 Penaeus vannamei | reverse complement strand
TACATATAAAATCAACAAGATATAAAACATACCAGTATACTTAGATATACTGAATCATCAAAGGCATGGGTGACCAACCATGGTCGATCACAAGCCTGTTTTAAGTCGATCACACTACTGTACCTGTTAATGATTCATCCTTCAGAAGTTGTCATGCAAATAGCTGCAATACTTGATACTGCATTCTTACATTTCTCTTTTTCTGGGAATGTTTATTTATATTTATAGATATTGACGTCTGAGCAAAATACAATTATTTTTAAGTTTGAATCTTAAACTGGTAGATCGCATCAGGGTAACTGCAGAAAAAGTAGATCCTATCTCACCAAAGGTTGGTCACCCTGATCTAAGGTATGCACAGAAAAAATACTTACACGCCGATATACCGCGGCTGTTTAACCTCCTTATCAGTCGAAAAGGTATGACTGAGAAATGCATACATAAGAGAAAAGAGAAAATACATAGCATATATATACGTGCTATGTATATAAGATATAATCGAAACCGGCCAAATACATCTCTTGTATTGAGAAGATATCCATTCTCATTCATATCTTTCCTACATTTGTCATCATGAATACGGTTCCTCCTTATCAGTCTTGGAGCAATGGAACTTACGTTCAGTCACCTGGAACGTCCAAAAAACATACCAACAGATATACTAACCTCCTGCACCCACTGCTTCAACTGCGTGAGTCCCTCCAGCCAGCGGTTTAGCCAGCGGTTCACCAGGAAACCTTCAATACGCAGTTGTTTGGTGATTATGAGAGAAGTGTCGTATGGACCTGTTGGAGGGAGTGGTTCATTGGTGAACGAACATTGGATAGAAAATTTGATGGGAACTTCAGTGTTGATTGTGATTACTGATGCCTGGGGTGAGTGTAATCTGATGGATTGAATAAGTTGAAAGTGATTTTTAAAAGGTAAGATAGTAAAATGTTCTAAATGTAAAACCAAAAAGGTTAGTGTTATGCCATTATTATAATATTTGTTTTGTATATTGTCATATATGCATGTTGTTACATCCTCATAAGTTATGATAAATTTTGCTATCCACACCATCACTGCCAGTTCATATAACCAATATCACTATGGTCCGTTTAATTTTCATAATTTGCTTTTAACACTAAAATTCGTGTAACCAATATTCTGATGCTATCACTACAGATGTTCATCATCTTTATCATAACCACAATCATGCTCATCATCCGAATATCGTTTCCATTTCATAACCACCACTTTCATCATCACCACCACTGCCACAATCATCAGCAGCATTATCACACCACCACCATCACGCACCATCGTTTATCTCACCAATACATAAGCATCACCATCCTCACCACCCCATCATTTCCACAGTCACCACCACCAGTACTATCCTCACCATCCACCGCTGCCAGCACCACCATCCTCACCACCCCCACCATTACCACTACCATCTTCACCACAATTACCATCACACCCCACCATCACCATAGTCACCACCAGCCTCACCCTC
>NW_020870438.1:2500-5000 GCF_003789085.1 Penaeus vannamei | reverse complement strand
GCATCATGACACATCATAACCATTACTAAAAACTCCACTTCATCCCAAATCTTTACGAAAATTGAAACGAAAGAAGAAAAAAAAAAACACACCGAAGATAAAATAATTAAATGAAACGGACATAAACCTCAGTTAAACAACCTGCTTCCTCTGTTTGGTGATTGATGTCATGCACGCCAGGCAGTAACGGTGAAACAGCCAATCAGCCACCGACTCACATGCGTCCTCACTCACCCGCACATAAACATGCAGACGTATACAGTACATATGCACACGTACACTCGTGATATACACTTTTTTATTTATATGGAGAGAAAGAGAGAGTGGGAGAGAGAGGGAGAGGGAGAGAGAGGGGGGGGGAGTGGGAGAGACAGGGAGGGAGAGAGTGGGAGAGACAGGGACGGAGAGAGAAAGAGAGAGAGAGTGTGTGTGTTGTGTGTGTGTGTCTGTGTGTGCATATAGGTATGAATGTAGTTATTCGGATTACCACCATTGAAACGCGGAGATGATGACTCATGCTGACCAAGTTGTAAACAAAACAGCGATGAGGCGACCGTATGTTATTATGCAAAATATTTTTTTTCATACATAGATGCACATCCTCGATCTCTCTCTCTCTCCTCTCTCTCTCTCTCTCTCTCTCTCTCTCTCTCTCTCTCTCTCTCTCTCTCTCTCTCTCTCTCTCTCTCTCTCTCTCTCTCTCTCTCTCTCCTCCCTCCCTCCCTCCCTCCCTCCCTCCCTCCCTCCCTCCCTCCCTCCCTCCCTCCTCTCCCTCCCTCTCCGTCTCTCCCTGTCTATCACCATCAAACCCTAGTCTTCTGTGAAACTCGATTCACGAATTCACCGAAGCCCACGTGATCATTGCTTATATCCTGCATGAATAGAGTAGAATGATACGATCAGTGAATAAATTTTGTGTTAAATTCTTTCGACATAGTGGTATATGTGCGCACATTCATACACAAATGCATACATTCATAAATAATTACATACATGCATGCATGCATATATACATGTGCGTGCGTGCACAAGTATATATATACATATACGTATATATTGATACTTTAATATACCCGTTCACATTCATTCATTCATTCATTTATATATCCATTCACACATGCATACCGTACATAAACACGTGCTCCTGCACATCCACATTCATAAAATGATTTATACGTGTACTGTTACATATATGCACATAAACGCATATATTCAGAAATGCTTATGATAAACATACACTGTTATCCTTGAGATATATTTATTTTCCTGCTCCTGCTCCTTTTCCTTCTATAATCACATAAAGAGAGAAAACCGTATGAATATCCTTGTTGCCGTATACAACGGAGGAATCCTTGCGGTGACGTGAAAAAATACAGCTTTTCGAAATTACCCTTTATGAGGTGTTGTAGTGGTAGGAGTAGTAACGGCAATCATCATTATCATCATTATGAGCTAATGGTAGTAACAGTAACAAGCCTAATTATTAAGAATGTGATTGTGAGGACTGGGAGCCAAACAAAAGGAATAACAATCATAGCTATGATATTGATAATAACGATTGCAAGTCAAAGGAGGAGACCCTCATGACTTATCTGGCAAGGCAGGTTTAAAACTTGACATTCAGACATTTATCTCAACCGAACGGTAATGGCATTTCGTGTGCAGCAAAGACCGGTCCGTGCGATGTGTGGAAGTACAGTGAATACCAACAATTCACTATTCACAGGCAGTCAGAGAGAGAGAGAGAGAGAGGAGAGAGAGGGGGGGAGGGAGAGAGAGAGAGGGAGAGAGAGGGAGAGGGAGAGAGAGGGAGAGGGAGAAGAGGAGAGGGAGAGAGATTTTAGATTTAGATTTAGATTTTTCTAATTATTTGTTACAAATGGATATTCTTTGCTGGACACACTGTCTGTTTTAATTTTGCCAAATCTCCCCTGTGTGCAGGAGTGCCGGGTTACAACTCACTGGCCGGGCGTGGGATTAAGCAGGTCGCAAGATTGCTAACCGCACTTACGTGCGCAGCACAGCACAAACAAAGAAAACAAGAGAGAGGAGAGAGAGAGAGAGAGAGAGAGAAGGAGAGAGAGAGAGAGAGAGAGAGAGAGAGAGAGAGAGAGAGAGAAAAGAGAGAGAGAGAGAGAGAGAGAGGGAGAGAGAGAGAGAGAGAGAGAGAGAGATTAAGAGGAGAGAGAGAGAGAGAAGAGAGAGAGAGAGAGAGAGGGAGAAGAGAGAGAGAGAGAGAGAGAGAGAGAGAGAGAGAGAGAGAGAGAGGCAACGTATAGTAAACGCATTGACTGCACATGATTTCAGTCATAAGGAAAATCCCCAACATTTACTTACTTGAAAAGGGTCAAAAAGCCTCCGGCAGAGAAGGGAAGACGTGCTCGCCGTGGCAGCTTCTGGGGAAGTGGCAGTGAGGTACATATAAACACATCTCCCTCCATAGCATAAACATGGGCGCTCGGTAACACTCTCCTCTTCCCGCTTATGACTCTTATAGAAA
>NW_020870437.1:1034863-1039863 GCF_003789085.1 Penaeus vannamei | reverse complement strand
CTAGGTATGTGTGTGTGTGTATGTCCGTTTATTTATGTGTGCATCTGTCTGTCCGTGTGCGTGTATGTGTCTCTAGGTATGTGTGTGTGTGTGTCCGTTTATTTATGTGTGGGAATATGTCTCCGGTTATATGTGTGCATCTGTCTGTCCGTGTACGTTTATGTATCTCTAGGTATGTGTGTGTGTATGTCCGTTTATTTATGTGTGCATCTGTCTGTCCGTGTGCGTGTATGTGTCTCTAGGTATGTGTGTGTGTATGTCCGTTTATTTATGTGTGTGTATGTGTCTCCGGTTATATGTGTGCATCTGTCTGTCCGTGTGCGTGTATGCATATCTAGGTATGTATATGTATGTGTGTCTCTGGTTATGTGTGCGTGTCTCTGGTATAATATGTCTGTCCGTGTGCGTGTATCTCTAGGTATGTGTGTGTGTGTATGTCCGTTTATTTATGTGTGGGAATATGTGTGCACAATTTTCTATCCACTACTTTCCTGCCGTAACCCTTTCATTCCATCTTCCCGGTCTCTCTCTAAGTGTCACTTCTGTTTCTCTCTGTGAACCGACTCGCCGCCATCTGAGAAACAATATTTATCCTTTATATCAAACCTATAAACCTTTACTTTCATACCGTGATGATGATGATTATCCCTCTCTCTCTCTCTCTCTTTTTATATAGATCGAGAAATATATATTTTTTGCGCCTGTTTCCCACCGCGATCGCTTTACACTCGGGGTCCCTCGGCCAATGGCGGGAAGCGTGTTATGAAATAATTTGATTTGAGATGTCGGGAGCTGCGTTCTGCGATAGCACTCTAATATATAGATACGCGATATAACATTACTGTATTGCCATCGGGAGCTGCTGCTATCATTAAGCTTCGATCATTACATACTACGTTAGATCTGGGCGGGCGACGCGATGACGTCACGGCGGGAGAGTCGGTCGCGAAATAGTCATGACAAGATCTATATTATTTTTTGTGCTATCATTATTATCTTCTTTCTTTTTTCTCCGGCCGTATCTAATATAAGGTCTGGGTGTCGATTTGTCTGTATCAATATATATATTTCTTATTATTTCTTTCTCTCCCAGTGTCTCTCTCTCTCTTTCTCTTTTATCATGTCGAGGTGATATAGTTTCTCGTTTGATAATTACGATGGTGACGTCACAATGACACGTCGAGAGTCCTAATGGCATTTTATTTCGCTTTATTTCATTTTTTATTACACTTTCGCCTTATTGCAAGAGGTCTACGAAGACAATGAGAAAGAAAAAGGGGGAATAGATGATAATAATGATAAAAAAAGACGAATGAATTATGCAATCGAAGGAAAATAACTATATTAAAATCGATATTTATAAAGATGATTTAAAATGATGATGGACAAAGGAAAATAACTTTATTATAACTGATTTTTACGTAGAATCAAAAAGATGATCAATATTTCGCTATGAAAATAATTATACTAATAACCGAAAATTATAATGATGAAAGGATTATTAAAATTTCGCAAAATAATGACGGACAGAATATTAACATAATAAAACAATAATAAGAATAACAATAATGAAAATAAATAAAAAAATGATAAAATAAAAGGATGATAATAAAAAAAAAAATGGAAGATAAAACCAAAGGATGATAATAAAAAAAATATAAACACAAAATAGAATAACATATTGAAGTAATTTTAAAATCTTCACATACATAAAAGATAAAGATTAATTATCAACAACAACAAAAACAACAACAAAGAACAACAAACACTGATAAAATAATATTGATCATGATAATACAGATAATAAGAACAATGATAATGAAAAACCGAATATCAAATACACTAAAAAATTAAATGAAAATCAAAAATAATCATAATAACAAATTATAAAAATGATAATGACAAAACATAGACAAAGATATCAATAATTGTATGAAAGAAGGATAAGAATTGCATCAACATTGACTTTAAGGACGATAATGCTATACTCCCGAGAGTAAGTAATGGGTCATTGATAAAAAAAAAAAAAAAAAAAAAAAAACAAAAAACATGAAATTAAGAATGAGACAAATTATTCCAGTGATTTTTAATTCAACTTCTGACCACAAAGTTTATATTTTCTTGAATAACTTAAATTACATCATTTATATTCTGTGATATTCTTGCATAACCACAATGATGAGGAAAATTATTATAGCAACAATGATTGTATCAGAAGCATAATTTTGATAATAATAACAATAATGATAATATAAATACCATAATGGTAATGATAATAGATGATAATAACAGATAATATGATATAATGATAAGATAATAATAATAATGACCTTAAAATAAACAATATAATAATATGATGGTATGATGATAATAATACAATAATAGTAATAATGATGTAAATAATGAAACGATTATGTATGTTATATTATCATATTATTGTTATACATTATTATTATTATTATTATTATATTATTTTATTGTTATTATCATTATTGTTATCATTATTGCCACTACTGAGATTGTTAATATCATTATCATTATTATTATTGTTATCATTACCATGATCATTCGCATTATTATCACCATTATTATCATTAATCATTGTTATCATTATTACTATTATCGTTATCAATGTTATATCATCATATTATTTTTCTTATTATTATAAGTATTATCATTAATCATTTTGTTATTATCGTCATTATATTAGTTATTATTTATAACTATTATCTTATTCATTACAATAATAAAAATAATAATTGTCATCATTATCATCATTACTATTGTTTTCATTATGTTTATCATTATCATTATCAAAATTATAATAATAAAGATAATGATAACAACAATAATTGTATTTATGATGATATTGACAAATTTAAGAGAAAATAATAAACAAAACAAAAAAAATGAACCACTTTGCAAGTCACTCGAAGCAAATTTCGGCACAGTCTCGTTTCGGTAACCCGCCCCTCTTATTCGCACTCCGCAATCGATCTCTTATTCGGACAGCGTGACATTACATTCTGATTGAAGTGAAATTCGTCGAACCCGCTCCAAACAGGGTCATTTTAGGTCAATTTCTGCCTTAATTGACGTGTGTGAGGTTACCTGGTCAGCGGTCACGGTTCTTTGGGAATTGGTTCGACCTTTCACGGAAGCTTTTCGATATTTAATACGAATTTATAGTTATAATACGAGTTTTGTTATATTTGTGGAGGTAATTATGGAATTTGATAATTATAATTATAGGAAATTGGAGATGGGTTATTATCTTATCATAATTATTATCGTGTCATCGTCATCATTTTCAATATCATTATTATCGTCATCGTCATCATCACTATCATCATCGCTATCATCATTTTCGTTATCATCATTATTGTGATTATCATTCTAGAAACATAATAATGGAAATGATAATGAAATGTTTGTTATCATTATTATTATAATTATTATTATTACAATTATCATAACATTACCATAATTATCATTATTATTATTTATTATCATTATTGTTATATTATTATTATATCACTATTATTTTTATTATTATTTTAACATTATTATTATTATCATTATTATTATTATTATTATTATTATTATTATTACTATTATTATTACTACCATTATCATTATCATTATTATTATTGTTATTATTATTATTATTATTATTATTATCATTATTATTATTATTATTATTATTATTATTATTTATTATTATTATCATCATCATCATCATCATCATCATCATTATTACTATCATTATCATTATTATTGTTATCATTATCATTAGTACTACTATCATTATTAACATCATTATTATCATTTTTAACATTATTATCATCAGCATTATGAAGGACTAACACAGTATTATAGTTGCTACTGCCATTATCAATCTTTTTTTTATTATTGCTTTCCATAATCTCCATTCTCCTTCGCCTTTTCTCTCTTTCTCTCTCCTTTTAATCTCTTTTTATATATAAAAAATCGAGGAAAAATCTGTACCATTTTTTCATAAATGAAATATGTATTTGATATTAAAGTTACAAAGACAACAGCAATAATGATCATAAAACAACTCCAACAATAATGATAACAACAGCAGTGACGATGACAACAACAACAACAATAACAACAACAACTACAACAGCAAACAATGAATAACAACAACAATTATAACAACAACAAAATAATGATACAAACCAATAAAACAACAACTATAATGCTAATAACAGCAATGATAATGATAACAATAAAAACAATAGCAACAACACCAACAACAACTACAACAACGACAACAATAACAACAAAACAAAAACAACAACAACAATAACAACAACAACGACAACAAAACAATATTAACATCATCAACAACAAAAACAAAAGCAACAACAATAACAAAACAACAACACAACAACAACAACGATAACAACAAAAACAACAACAAAAACAAAACAACAACAACAACAAAAGGTATCTAACGAAGTACATAAAGAACTTTGTCTATGTCGTTTTATATTCCAGTTTAAGAACGCATTTCATTATCAGAGAAAAAAAAAAATAAAAAAATAAAAAAAGGAGAACAATAAACACATCAGTTTCTTAATTGCAAAATGGTTATACTCTCGATAACATTTGATATATAACAAACTCTAGTATGAACATGTTTCTCGCCCTAGAACGTATTCAGATTATTGGGAATTTGTGATGTAGACTTTTTGTGGTGTTTCTGTCTCTCTGTGTCTCTGTTTTCTTTGTTTGTCTGTCTGTCTGTCTGTCTCTGTGTTCTCTCTGTCTTTTCTCTCTGTCTGTTTGTCTTTCTCTCTGTCTTTCTCTGTCTCTCTTTCTGTCTCTCTGTCTCTGTATGTGCCTCTGTCTCTCTCTCTCTCTCTGTCTTTCTCTCTGTCTCTCTCTCTCTCTCTCTTCTCTCTGTCTGTCTTCTGTCTCTGTCTCTGTCTCTGCTGTCTCTGTCTCTGTCTTCTGTCTCTGTCTGTCTC
>NW_020870437.1:1029863-1032363 GCF_003789085.1 Penaeus vannamei | reverse complement strand
TATATATATATATATATATATATATATATATATATATTATATATTTATATATATATTACATATATATATACATATATACATACATACAACTACATACATACATACATATATATATATATATATATATATATATATATATATATATATATATATATATATATATATACATATAAAACTGTATGAAAATCTATGCGTATGTGATATGATATATGCACATGCTTAGATATGCGGTTGAAAATAATTCCTATTTCATGAAAGCAAAGCGAGAATTATTCTTTTGAAGACAAAGAAAATGAAAAAGGGGGAAGGGAAGGATAAAGGTCAACAAATCATGAACAATTAATTAAAACTGTAACACGAAAAATATATATATACATATAAAGCAGGCTCATAAAAGATGATGACCAGTATACATACATATTAAAAAGGGGGAAAAAATATAATCATAAGTCCCTCCTAAACCCATTTTTTATTCACATTCCACTAATTAATTGTGACATAACCAAATTAAGCGTTAATTACCGCCCTGGCCGTATCATCACGTGAGAGGAAGAAAATGAAAACCCGCACATCCGACTTAATAATACCCTGGCTTTTTCCTTCGTATAAAAACAACAGTCTTCTGGTTCAAGGTCAATTGCTTGGCCCAAAATTCACCCCGAGGCCGAATTATCCCCGTGTTGTTAGGCCCACATTCCCCCCCCTCCCCGCCCCCCCTCCTCGCTTCGCAGGATCTCCCTGAGCCTTAAGAAAGAGCGAGAGAAAATTGGAGTTTTCTTCGAATCGCTCCTGGCGGCCATTGCGGATCGCGGTGTTTGGGGTGTCTCGCGCGGTCTCGTCTCCGGCGGGATCACGCGAGATTTTCCGTAAGGTGGGGGGGAGAGGTCGGTGGAAAAGCGGGAGATGTCGTGCTCACTTCGCTTTTTTTCTCTCTCTCTCTCTCTCTCTTTTCTATACTTTTTTATCCAAGGGGTTTATCCTTAGCATCTGCGGTCTGGGCAAAGGGGCATAAGGGACACGGGAGAGGAGGGGAAGGGAGGATAAAGGTAGGAGGAGGGGAAGGGGTGGGGAGGAGAACCGCTCAGCTGACGCGCGACAAATGGCGCCATTTAATAGCCTTATCATTAAGCAAATTGAGGTATAGTACTTACCTACGGCCTTCCCCAGCGCGCATATGACAACACGCGTTTGCCTCATTAAGGAGTAAGAGCACGTGCTTAGCCTCATGCTGCTATTATCTATATTAATAGCAATCTAATTAAAGTTTTCTCTCTCGGCGCGAAGATAGATGTGGCTGCGAATTCACTTAGGGTCGTAGTCCTCGATTCCAGCGTGGGTTCGTAGCCCCTCGTCGTCCCTTGAAATTATTTTTTGTTATTATTTATTGTTATTACTATTGTTATTATCACTATTATCATCATTATTTTATTGTTGTTATTGTTATTATCATTATTAATATTATTATTTTTATTACTATTATTATTATTGTTATTTTAGTTATTATTGTTATTATTATATTATTACTACATTATTGTTATTTTATTGTTATTATTATTATTATTGGTTGTTAATTATTATTATTATTATCATTATTACTATTATTATTATTATCATTATCCTTATCATTATCATTATCATTATCGTTATCATTATCATTATCATTATCATTATCATTATTATTATTATTATTATTATTATTATTATTATTATTATTATTATTATTATTATTATTATTATTATTATTATTATTATTATTTATCATATATATTATTATTATTATTATTATTATTATTATCATTATTATTTTTAATTATTATTATTATTATTATTATTATTATTATTATTATTATTATCATTATTATTATTATTATTATTATTATTATCAATATTATTACTTATATTTCGTAATTTGTCCAATCACTCTGTACATCTATGTAACTATTTGTTGTCTATCTGGATGTTTATCTATCTATCTACCTCTCGCTCTGTCATTTCTTACCTGTTCATCTGTTCATCCATTCATCCATCTATCTATCCATCTTTCTATCTATCCATCTATCTATCTATATATCAATCTATCTATCTATCTATCCATCTTTCTATCCATCTTTCTATCTATCCATCTATCTATCTATCTATCCATCTATCTATCTATCTATCTATCTATCTATCTTTCTATCTATCAGTCTATCTATCAATCTATCTATCCATCCATCTATCTATCATTCTATCAATCTTCCTATCACTCTATCTATCTACCTATTTATCTATCAATCTATCTATCTATATCTATCCATCCATCTATCATTCTATCTCTCTATCTATCTATCCATCATCTATCAATCTATTTATCTTCAAATAGTGAAGAAGGAAAAATACGAGAACAACAACAACAAAGTGAATAGATAAATGAATAAATAGATAAATAAATAAATAAATAAATAAATAAATAAATAAATAAATAAATAAATAATAAAAATAGAAAAAATAAACAACAAAT
>NW_020870437.1:1009863-1014863 GCF_003789085.1 Penaeus vannamei | reverse complement strand
TGAAGAATGGGGGAAGGGTAGACATGAGGGCGAGAGCGATGGAAGAAAAGACAAAGAGAGATGCGATAGAAAAGGGGGAGATGAGGAAATGGACGATAAATGAAGGAAACAAAGAAAAAGAATAAAAACGAGAACGGGAGAAACGTAGAAACAAAGGGACAAAAGAGAGAGTAACTGAGAGTAAAAGCAGAAAGAAAGAAGGGAAAGGAAAGCAAGGAGACAAAAAGTGAAAGAAGAAAGAAATATAAAGAAAAGAGAATGAGAAGAAAGAACAATATAAATAGGAAGAAGAGGAAGATGAGGGAAAAGAAGAAAAAGAAAAAAGAAAAAATAGAAAGGAAGAAGGGGAAGAAGAAGAAGAAGACATAAGAGTAGGAGCAGAAGAAAAGGAGAGAGAGAGAGAGAGAGAATGGAAGGAGAGAGAGAGAAAGAGATAGATACAGAGAGAGAGAGAGGAGGGAGAGAGAGAGAGGAGAGAGAGAAGAGAGAGGACAGAGAGAGAAAGAAAAAATATATATACATAGAGAGAGAGAGAAAGAGAACGAAAGAGAGAGGAAGAGAGAGACAGAGAACGAAAGAGAGAGAGAGAGAACGAAAGAGAGAGAGAGAAAACGGAAAGAGAGAGAGAGAGAGGAGAGAGATACATCGAGAGATATAATAACATAGGAGAGAGAGAAAGAGAGAACGAAAGAGAGCGGAAGGAGAGAGAAGCCCCTCGCTGGAGATACCAAAGAGGCCTCTAAGTAAGCGAAGAGCCTTCATGACAAAAGACGCATATCAAAAGGTCGGCTTCATCATGGAAAGCGAGAGAGGGAAGAGAAAGAGAGGGAAGGGGAAGAAAGGGCATAAACGGGGAGGAAGAGAGAGAGGAGAGAGGGAGGCCGAGAGAGGGGAAGAGAGGGAAGGGGAAGAAAGGCATAAACGGGGAGGAAAGAGAGAGAGAGGGAGGCCGAGAGAGGGAAGAGAGGGAAGGGGAAGAAAGGCATAAACAGGGGAGGAAGAGAGAGAGAGAGGGAGCCGTGAGAGGAAGAGAGGGAAGGGGAAGAAAGGCAAAAATAAAAAACCGGGGAAAGGAAAAAAAAAGAGAAGGAAAGGAAAAAGAGAAGGGGAAAAGGGGGGAAAAAAAAAAGAAAAAAGGGGCAAATAAAACGGGGGGGGGGAAAAAAAGGGAAAAAAAAAAAGAGGAAAAAAAGAGGAAGGAGAGGAAAGAGGGAAGGGAAAGAAAGGCATAAAACGGGCGAGGAAAGAGAGAGAGAGAGGGAAGGGGTCAAGAAAGGCATAAACGGGGAGGAGAGAGAGAGAGAGAGAGAGAGAGAGAGAGAGAGAGAGAGAGAGAGAGAGAGAGAGAGAGAGAGAGAGAGAGAGAGAGAGAGAGAGAGAGAGAGAGAGAGAGAGGAAGAGAGAGAGAGAGAGAGAGAGAAAGACAAGAGAGAGAGAGAGAGAGAGGGGAGAGAGAGAGAGAGAGAGAGAGAGAGAGAGAGAGAGAGAGAGAGAGAGAGAGAGAGAGAGAGAGAGAGAGAGAGAGAAGAGAGAGAGAGAGAAGAGAGAGAGAGAGAGAGACGAGAGAGAGAGAGAGAGAGAGAGAGAAGAGAGAGAGAGAGAAGAGAGAGAGAGAGAGAGAGAGAGAGAGAGAGAGAGAGAGAGAGAGAGAGAGAGAGAGAGAGAGAGAGAGAGAGAGAGAGAAGAGAGAGAGAGAGAGAGAGAGAGAGAGAGAGAGAGAGAGCAGAGAGAAGAGAGAGAGAAGAGAGACGAGAGAGAGAGCAGAGAGCAGAAGACGAGTAATGGAGTTCAGGGCATTTTATGGTGAGTGGGTGCGCGTGTGTTGAATGCGTAGTGTACGCTATGATATCTATATCTTCTATTCTCTATCTAATCTATCTATGTATCTATCTATTATCTATCTATCTATTCTATATATATATATATATATATATATATATATATATATATATATATATATAATAATATATATATATATATACCTATATATATATACCTATATAATGTCCATTCAACATGTAATCTTCTATTACCTATCTATCTATCTCCCCTCCATTACCTGTCTGCCTATCTATCTACTTATATCCACAGTACAAACAAACAAACACTGACACGCATATACTTGAATGTTCCTTTGACCCCTAACGTCTGCATGTTTGTAAATCCAACACAAACCAGCAGACAATTAAGAGTTAAGGGTTAATGCAAACATGCGTACAGGGAGGTGCACATGCAACGGCAGAAGACGCAGCGAGAAGGACATGGCATGCAATTTGTTGAGCAGTTCATGTGCATTTCAGATTAACCCTCGAATAAAGGCCCTTTTAGTTTGGGGAAAAGGTTTTTTTTTTTCTTAAGTTCAGATCGGGTTTCTCACTTTCAGTGTGGCTGTTTGTGTGTTTGTGTGTGTGTTGTGTGTGTTGTTTTTGTGTTATTCCGTGTGTTTGTGTTTTTTGCGTGTCTGTGTGTGTTTATGTGTGTGTGTGTGTTTGTGTTTCTGCGAGTCTGTGTGTTTGTATCTGTGTGTCTGGTGCGTGTGTGTTATTGTATGTAGATAAATCTATTCCCATCCCCCCTCTCCCTCTTTCTCCCTCTTTCTCCCTTTTATTCCCCTCTCCCTCCTCCCCTCCCCTCCCTTCCTTCTCCTCTCTTCGTCCCTCTCCTCCCCTCCCTTCTCCCTCACATCCCTCTCTGCCTCTTCAAATACCCTATACAAGGGGACTATTGACTGACAGTTGCAGCCCTCTTGATGTGAGTAACCGAGGCTCCTTCTCAGACTCCAAAGTAGCTTTAGAGAGAGAGGAAATGCGACGATCTTTAAGCACAGGTAGTTGCTTCGTATGAAATATTGCAGCTGTATCTATTACCTGTGTGTCATCAGCAGGAAATGGTCTATCTCGTATCGTAAGCCTAAACTGAGATCTGTATCTCGAAGCTCATTTTGTTTGTTTATTCGTATGTTTGTAGGTGTGTGTGTGAGAGAGAGAATCTGTGTGTGTGTTAGCAGTGTATGTGTGTGTGAGTGTTTGTGTGGGTGTATGTGTGTGTGTGTGTTGTGTGTCTGTGTGTAAATGTGTGTTAGTTATGTGTGTGTGTGTGCATCTTGTGTATGTGTGTGTGGTGGGTGTGTATGTGTGTGTGTTAGTGTCTATGTGTGTGTGTGTCTGTATGAGTGTCCAACTTCATTTCCCTCTGCATGTTTCTGTGAACCAATAACATCAATTAATTCCCCCCAATACACACACATTTCCTCATCCGTTCACACATTCTCCTCGTCCACACACTCCCCCCCATCCCCCATCCCCTCATACAACCTCACACACCCCTCCCTCACTCACTCATTCACCCACAACCTCGCCATTTGCCTATCAAAACAACCCATCCAGCTCTCATTTTGGAAACCTCCTTTGTCTATTGATATTTCCACACGATCAGACACGGATGATGAATAATGCATAATATTTGTTTTTGCATGTCATTTCACGAGCCGGGAAGAACTTTGCGGGCGCGTGAGCCTCCGCCGAATGAAGTAAAGTGAAATGAAAGCATTTGCATGAGAAGAATACAAATGATGCTTGATTTTGTGTGCTTCTGCGTTCGTGTTTCTGATCAAGGAAGTCTTGTGTTCTTCTAAATTGTGTTATAATTATCATATGTTCTTATGTTCTTATGTTATGTTTCTTTTTTTTCTTCCCTCGTCCTCTCTTTCATCTCATTATCATAAATTTCACTATAGTGATAATGGTAATAAATGAAATATATAATAGCGATAATGATAATAATAGTAGTAATTATAATAGTAATGATAATTATTATTTTTTATAACAATAATAATGATAATAATAATAATAATGATAATAATAATAATAATGAATAATAACAATGATAATGATAATGATAACAGTAATAATAATGATAATAGCAATAATAATGATAATAATAACAGATATGGTAATGACAATAATCATAATAATATAAATGATAATGATATAGTAATAATGATAAGAATACTACTGATAGTAATTACAAAAAATAATGATAATTGTTATTATTATCATCATTATTACCATTATTATTATAATGATAGTAATAATAATGAAAATGATAATGATAATGATAATATCATCTATATGATATATGAAAATATAATCATTATCATAATTAATATCATGATTATTACCATGATGATGCTATTATCATTATTATCATAATAATTATCATTATTGTTGTTATCCTTTGACATCATTGTTACATATATTTTTTTTACTAATTACTATTGTTATTAATCATTACTGTTATCATTATTAGTTATTATTGTCATTATCAATCATTATCATTGTCTTCGTTGTTTTTTGTTCTTGTTAATTGTTTGTTCATAATCACTATTATCATCATAACACCATAATCCGAAAACCAAAGAGCCGATGTCCCAATAGCACCAACAATATTCTCTCTCTCTCTCTCTCTCTCTCTCTCTCTTCTTCTCTCTCTCTCTCTCTTCTCTCCTCTCTCTCTCTCTCTCGTCTCTCTCGTCCATCAGTCTCCTCTCTCCCTCCGCACCCTCCTTCCCTCACCCCCCTCCCCCACTACCGCATCCCTCCGCCTCTTCATCCCCCCTCCCCCCCTCTCCCCTCTCCCTCTCCCGTCCCTTCCCTCCCTCCCTCCCTCCTCCTCGCCTCCCATCCTCCCTCCCCCTCCCTCCATCCCTCCCTCCCTCCCTCTCTTCGCTCTCCCTCTCTCCCTGCCTCTCCCCCCTCCACCTCCAGCAAAGATACTCGACACAAAGCGACCCTCCGCGCAGGTGAACTCGCAAACCAGGTGCCTCTTTTCCACAGTGAGCTGACTGCGCTCTCTCCGTCTCCGCTTTTCTGAGGAAAGGCTGAAAAAGGTTATGGGTTTTTTGGGGTTTTTTTTCGTTTCTTCGGCACTATGCCATTTCCGCAGAGTTTATGGGTTTGTGGATTGATATTGGCTGTGGCAAGATGCATGCACGTAGATAC
>NW_020870437.1:977419-982419 GCF_003789085.1 Penaeus vannamei | reverse complement strand
GCTGACAAGAGCAAAGAGATGCTAGTCGTTGGTGAGTCAGTTTTTTTTTTAACCCTTTTTTAAAATTTTTTCTTTTTTTCTTCTTCTTCTTCTTCCTCTTCTTGTTCCCTTTCCTTCCTCTTCTTGATCTGTCTGTCTGTCTGTTTATCTATTGTATCTGTCTACCCACCTCCCTTCAAGGCAGCTACAACCCATCTGTCTCTCTCGATAATTGTAATGAAATATTTGAGATTATTAATTCCTGTAATGATGTGATCCCTTGTCAGAGGTGCCACAGGAGAAGCCGACAATTAACGGCACCAGGCATGAGTACAGGATTGGCGACACTGCTCGACTCACCTGCGTGTCTGCCAAATCTCGCCCGCCCGCTGAGCTCACCTGGTACATCAACAACGATAAGGTAAGATAAATGCCTTGTTTGTGGATGCATGTCTTCATGCACACGCATACAAAGACACTGACACACGTACATAGACACACACGCACACGCACCACACACACACACACACACACACACACACACACACACACACACACACACACACACACACACACACACACACACACACACACACACACACAACACACACACACACACATACATACACAGACACAACAACACACACATGAGGCATGAGACACCCCCACACAAACACGCACAGACACACACACATATACCCACGTGTGCGCATACATATATGCGTAAGAACTGTGTGATCCAGGATTGCTCTTTTACGTCCAACTATGTCGTAGTCAATTTGCATTCCGAATTACGTTAGTGGTTATGCAATTATTACCTGAATATTCATCAGGGAAAGAGCTTACTCCATTATCCCTTTCGGAGAAAGAAAAGAAAAAGGATTAAGGCAAAAGTATACAGAGAGACGGAGAATGAAAATGAAAGTAAGAGTAGGAAAGAAAGAAAGAGAGAAAGATTGAGAATGAGAGGGAGAAAGAGAAAGAGTAGAGAGAGAGAGAGAGAGAGAGAGAGAGAGAGAGAGAGAGAGAGAGAGAGAGAGAGAGAGAGAGAGAGAGAGAGAGAGAGAGAGAGAGAGAGAGAGAGGTGGAAAGAGAGATAGAGAGAGAGAGAGAGAAACAGAGAAACAGAGAGAGAAGGAGAGAGAGAGAGAGGCGGGCAGACTGAGACAGAAATAATCAGATAAGAAAAACTAGAGAGAGAGAAAAGGGAGAGAATGAGAATTACAAGAGATAAAAAGAGTTATTTGTTCGTCAAGCAGAAATGTCTCAAAGTTCAAGTTAAAACACCAAGGACATTTGATTGAAGCTGACAGTTACATCATGGCTTGACAATGGCAATGTCGAACAAAAGAAAGAGAATAGAAGGCCGTAAGAAGAAATGGGAAATAAATGGGTGCAAAGAGAGAGAGAGAGAGAGAAACAGACAGACAGACAGAGACAGAGACAGAGAGAGAGAGAGAGAGAGAGAGGGGGGGGGGGAAGGAGAGAAAGAGAGAGAGGGAGAGAACGAGAGAGACGGAGAGCGAGAGAACGAGAGAGAGGAAAAGAGAGAGAGAGAGAGAGATGTTGTATGTTGTAATGAGATCTAGTGATCATTACTTTACGCAGCCAAATTATCGAGAATAATGAAGATTAGAAGAAAAAAAAAATGAAAGAAAAGAAAAAGAAAGAAGAAAGATAAGCTGATATTCTCAGTTATAGAATGGAAAAGAATTAGTGAGAGAGAGAAAGAGAGAGAGAAAAAGGGAATGATATATATATATATATATATATATATATATATATATATATATATATATATATATATATATACATATATATTTATGTATTTATTTTAAGAGAGAAAAAGGGAGAGAGAGAAAAGACAAATATGAACAAAGAGACAAAGCGACACAGGCGGAACAGAAAAGTGAAAAATCTCCGAGTCTTTATTGACCCCAAGATCATTACTCAACGTCTGTTCACGTAATTGCTATTTGCCGTTGCGTCTTCAGATGTTTCTCTCCTTCTGCCTCTTTTCCATATCGTGGAAAAGTAAAATAATAATAATAATAATAATAAATAAATAAATTAAAATAAATAAATAAATAAATAAATAAAATATAAAAGGATAATGTGTGGTTTAAAAAAATGAATTAAAATGATATCAATTTATTGTTTGACAAGATTGATATTGGATATTAATTGAAGAAAATAGAAAAATGAAAATATGATACAACATCATAATATGTGTGTTTTGAGTTCCGTTCAATATCCATTTATTGAATATGATTTTTTTTTTTTTTTTTTTTTTTTTTTTTTTTTACAAAATACGCAATTGGAAAGAGACGCAAATAATATAAAATGAAAAATGCTGGTTTTCAGAGGTGTTATATGAGTTAATACTGATATATGTACAATGAACTCGGGATAGGTATGCACTCATTCACAAAGACACACACACGCTCTCTCTCTTCTTCTCTCTCTTTTGCCTTCCCCTCCCCCTCTCTCTGTCTTTCTCCCTCCTCTCTCTCTCTCTCTTTCTCTTAATTTCTCTCTTTCTCTCTCTTCCCCCCCCCCCCCCCCCCCTCTCTCTCTCTTTCTCTTCATTTCTCTCTCTTTCTCTCTCTCTTTTTCACTTTCTCTCTCTCTCTCTCTCTTTCTCCTCTCCTCCCTCCCTCTCCCTCTCTCCCTCCCCTCTCCCTCCCTCCTCCCCCCTCTCCCCCTCTCCCTCTCTCCCTCTCCCCCTCCCCTTGTGCTGTGCTGGAGCAGCGGTAAGGTGTTGGTCTAGCAATCTTGCGGACCTGCGTTCAGTCCCACGCCCGGCCAGTGAGTGGTATCCCCGGCCATTCCTTACACACAACGGGAGATTTGGGCAAAATAAAACAGATCGTATGTCCCAGCAAAGAATATCTATTGTAACAAATGGAATCAAAACTAAATCTTAAATCTTAAATCTTAAAAATCTCCCCCTCTCCCTCTTCTCCTTCTCGTTCCGTTATCTTCTTATCGCTCCATTATCTCCCCCTCATCGCTCCGTAGTGCTCCGCGGATGCCGGTCCAATCTGCAGCGAGCGTTGCGTCGTAATTGCATCACCGAGATCCATTGCATCGACAAGAGCGGGATTCGAATTTGCATGAATCATGAGCCGCGAGATGAAAAATAAGTTGATCTCGACGTGATGTTTCCGACATGTGACGGGGCTTATTTATTCATTGTCGATTTTCTTGCTCTTTTTTTTTCTGTCTTCTCTTTCTTCTTCTGTTTTCCTTCTTTCTATTTTCTATTGCTTCTTATCATTATAATTTTCTGGTTTTCTTCTCTTTCTTCTTTCATTTCTTGTTTTCTTCCCATTCTTTTTTTAATCTATTTTTTCTTCTTTTCTTTTCTTTTGTTTCGTTTCTTTCTTCTTCTCTTTTAATTTTTTCTTTAGTTCATTATCTTCTTTTCTTTGTTTCTGCTTATTTCCTTTCTTTCTTTCCCCTCTTTGTTCTCAATAATTTAGCTGTATTAATTGATATTTGCTGAAACTCAGCGACAATATATATATATATATATATATATATATATATATTATATATATATATATATATATATATATATATATATATATATATATAATATTCATCTCTCTTTCTCTCAATAATTGTTGACGTAGTAATTCAATTAGTATTTAGAAACTGCCCAAGAATACTAAACCCAAACAAGAGTAGTCGTGCCATAATTATGCATAAGATTCGGCACCTGACAATCGCTATTTCTTGTACAGAAAGTGTTCCCGTTGATCTTTTTATTCACTGATTAAGGAATTATTTTCCAAATGTAAATTTTAGACCGGTAACTTATGTATGTATAATAAAGAGATAAAAACCTGTAGATAGAAAAAAAAAAAAAAAAAAAAAACAAGTCTCCTGAATCTTAACGTCATTTTAGAACTTTCATCTATGAAATATTCATTAACCAATCTAAAAGCGATCTCCTTGCTGTGATGATCCGGCCAAGGTTTCAACATGAAGTCAGATTTTCTTTTCGTTCGGCGTTTTGCTCACATTCGTTGCTTACAGCTTATTGATAGATTTCACTATCCTAAGATAGATTTCGTATTCCTTGGATCGAGTTTATCTTACTTGGATGGATTTCAACTATATTTAGATTTCGTCTCAACTTCCTAGGATAGACCCTCTTCCTAGGATAGATTTCAGCTTCCTAGGATTAAATATGCCACACTACCTTCTCTTAATCCAACGAATGATTGGATAAAACTGTGTAAACAAGGTGGCAAGATTGACTAAAAGGAAGCCTTGAAATCTAGAAAAGAGGAAAGGGAATTTTCTTGGCAGTTCAATAACCGTTGCATTTAGGTTTGGATTTCTCCTCGTGGTTCTCTCTCTCTCTCTCTCTCTCTCTCTCTCTCTCTCTCTCTCTCTCTCTCTCTCTCTCTCTCTCTCTCTCTCTCTCTCTCTCTCTCTCTCTCTTTCGGTCTCTCCTTCAGATTCTTCGAGCGTTTTCTGGTAATATGGATGCTTCAGTGCTGTCTTCGAGTACGTCTATTTGCACTTTTATAAGAGAGGTAGTTTTGTTACTAGAGGATGGTGGCACCCCCCACCCCCCACCCCCACCCCCCAAAAAAAGAAAAGAAAGAAAAAAAAATATTGAGGAAGTTCTATCTTTAAACTGTCTTTATCATTATTATTCAATCACTGTTGCGGATAAGTACCCTAAACATCCATGAAGTTACGATCAAGGATAAACGTTGTAGTGTAAATATTCGATGATGAATGGAGACAATTCCTGATTCTACACTTAAGACGCAGACTCCTTGAACAAAAGCCAGGAACCCAGCATCAACATCTTCCTTCCTGCACATCGTGAGTTCCCGAGAAGGCTCCGGTTCCGCGGCATTTTAATCAGACGCGCAGCTACATGTTTAAGAAAGGAGATTGGTTTGCCGTCAAGTGTTTCTCTCGCCTTTCCGAATCATTGCTGAGCCAGCTTGTCGTCGTTCATCGGGGAATTGGCAAGTTTGACGCCAAGCTATTGC
>NW_020870437.1:967419-969919 GCF_003789085.1 Penaeus vannamei | reverse complement strand
TGTGTGTATGTGTGTGTGAGAGTGTGTGTGTGTTGTGTTTTGTTTGTTTTGTGTTGTTTGTGTGTGTTGTGTGTTGTTTGTGTGTGTGTGTGTGCACTTCTTTTCACGCGGTCGGCCAGAAATGCGTACACTCAGAAACATTTCGCAAAGCAAAAATTGTGTCCTTAAAGCAAAAGAAACGAAAACTTTCTCAAGAATTGTCATTGCAAGAAATCGACTGCAGTTGTTGCCAAACACTGGTCACTTGAAAGCCAAAAAGGGCAATGCAAATGTGATGCAGTGAATTTCTTTCTCAAATCTTGTCTTGTTTATTGTCCTTCTTTTTATAAATATAAATCCCTCGAATTGTGTGTACGTTTTTTTTTCTTTCTTTTTTATCGTCTTTGTTTTCTGCCACGAATGATGTTTTGTTTGCCGCGGTTCCCCTTTTATGTATAAATCTAAACATCAGTCCGTATCTTATATGTATCCTTCTTATTTTTTTTTTTTTTTTTTTTTTTTTTTGGCGATTCTATTCATCATGTCCTTATGTTCCCCAACATTGCGCATTCACGTCATTCGAACTTTCACACGAAATGGAATAATTCATAAATCCCCAAAACTTAAAAGATTGATTTAGTATGTAAGTAGATTCCACATTTTTCAAGAAAAGAGAGCAAAATGTCGTCAGATCCATTTTGATTCAAAGTTTGTCCGTTCAAAAAAAAAAAAAAAAAAAAAAAAAAAAAAAGCGCTTGTTTGTCTCCATCCCTTGCTCGCTCCGAAACTTTGAATAAAACACAACACAGTTCAGTTCCCGACCGATGGTTGGTCTGAATACGAAAACTGGGCTAAAATTGGGAGGGACTTCGTTGTTGGCTGTTATGTGTATTCTTCTTGGCATGCCTTTTTCAAGAGAGAGAGAGAGAGAGAGAGAGAAGAGAGAGAGAGAGAGAGAGAGAGAGAGAGAGAGAGAGAGAGAGAGAGAGAGAGAGAGAGAGAGAGAAGAGGAGAGAGAGAAGAAGAAGGTATGAGGAGAAGAGGAGAGACGACAAGACGGAGAGATAAAGATAGAGAGTGAAAGAAGAAAGAGGCAGACAGATAAATTCAGTGACAGCGGGCAGACAGAGAGACAAATAGACAAACAGACAGACAAAAAGGAGGAAGGGATAGACAAAGAGAGAGAGATACTAAGCAGTTTGATATGTATCACTAAACTTAATATGGCTATTCTGCATTACTTTCTTTTTCTTCTTTTTTCACATGTACACATGGCACTTTATGAATGTATGTGTGCGTGTGTGTGTACGTGTGTGCGTGTGTGTGTGTGTGTGGTGTGTGTGTGTGCGTGGTGTGCGTGTGTGTATGTGTGTGTGTGTTTGTGTATGTGTTGTGTGTGTGTGTGTGTGTGTGTGTGTGTGTGTGTGTGTGTGTGTGTGTGTGTTGTGTGTGTGTGTGTGTGTGTGTGTGTGTGTGTGTGTGTGTGTGTGTGGCGTGTGTGTTGTGTGTGTGTGTGTGTGTGTGTGTGTGTGTGTGTGTGTGTGTGTGTGTGTGTGGTGTGTGTGTGTGTGTGTGTGTGTGTGTGTGTGTGTTTGTGTGTGTGCGTGGTGCGTGCGTGCGCGTGTGTGTGTGTGTGTGTATGTGTGTGTGTGTGTGTGAAAGTTCATCAAAGTGTGTGGGCGTGTTGTTCGTTTGTCATCGATCGATCCCCTTCTTTCCCTTTCTCTATTCTCCTGCAGCAGGTTCTTCATGGCCAAAAGGGAGACACGGCCGGTTTGTTACAACTGTGCGAAGGTCGACCCAAACCATATACATATGTGCACCTGCACAAAAATAAATGTCTATCTATCAGTTTAGACATGCTTATCTATCGAACAGATAGATGGATGAATGTGTATGTATCAGACAGGTAGACAGACACTCACTTATTTCTGTGTATAAGCATGTGCGTATATATGAATATTCTGTTATGCCTCGCACAATTATTAACAAACTGATAGAGTGTTTATGTATGTGTATATATGGCACAGAGATGGAGACAGGAAGAGAGAGAGAGAGAGAGAGAGAGAGAGAGAGAGAGAGAGAGAGAGAGAGAGAGAGAGAGAGAGAGAGAGAGAGAGAGAGAGAGAGAGAGAAAGAAAGAGAAAGAAAGAGAGAGAGAGAAAAAGAAGGGGGGGGTGCAAGAGAGAGGGACAGAGAGAGGCAAATAAGCAAACGATGTGTAGATGAACAAGTGTTATAACCAGAAATAACCCTAATCCAGTGCCTGATAATGTTTCTAAGTGTTAAAAGTGATAGTATATTTTACATGCATAGTCCACTTTCATTCCACTGGCATCCATGTGTACATATACCAAGATTAAAGATAAACAATCTGAAGTTAAGTATGATTCTGCTAAACCTCATGGAAATAAATACATGTTGACTCTAGATTATCTAGTTTTACAAGAATAGCTACAATAATTGACGCAAAACTTTTACAGATAGTAGTCGTACATTGATAGCTATTTATGTTAATCGT
>NW_020870437.1:952753-953920 GCF_003789085.1 Penaeus vannamei | reverse complement strand
TGTGTGTGTGTGTGTGTGTGGTGTGTGCTGTGTGTGTGTGTGTGTGTGTGTGTGTGTGGTGTGTTGTGTGTGTGTGTGTGTGTGTGTGTGTGTGGTGTGTGTGTGTGTGTGTGTGTATGTATATATATTTATATATATATATATTATATGATCTATATATATATTATATAGTATATTATTATGACTAATATATCATATGTTATATATATATATATATATATATATATTATATATAATATTATATATATAATTTTTATATATAATATATATATAATAGATATATATTTATTTTATTTATTTATTTGTTTATATCCTATATATTCATATATGCATATGTTATATTACGCACTGTTTCAACAAGGAAACTAACCGAATGAAACGCAAACTTCTCTGCCTCAGGGGTGGGCGTCGCCCTGCAAGGAAAGGCTGACAAGAAAAATCTATTCCGTTTTACCTCAGCCTTTCAGTGCAACTAAATGTCCATGTACAACACTGCAGATCCAGAGGCTACGAAATCTAATTATTTCATCCTTGCATCTAAAAGTAAATTGGTTCACGGTAATTGGATTCATGATTTCGTTTTCTTTTAATCCTCTTTATATTCAGTCATGGAGCCTTTGTTAATTTATCTATTTGTTTCAGTCTGGGTTGCGGGTTATAGCATATTTGTTCGTTTTTATCTTTTTCATTATCATGATTTCAGCAACAAGCGTTTCACGTAATGACTGTAACTGATGAATAATCAAGGGAATTAATGAGTCGGATAATTCAAGATTATTATTTAATTTGTATTGTAAACGAAGAGAGGGAGACAGAGAGAATGAGAGAGAAATAGACAAAGGGAGATGGACCGACAGAGAGACATACAAACAGACAGGCAGAAAGACAAACAGACAGACATGCAAACAGACAGATATAGGACGGTCCCCCTTTTTTAAATCTGTGTGAGAGGTTTAGGGAAATTGCCCACGAGACAGATTTGCTGAACGGTGAGGGGAAGGGGAGAGAGGGGAGGAGGGAAGGGGAAGGAGAGAGAGGGGAGGAGGGAAGGAGAGAGGGGGGAGGGAAGGGAGGGAGGAGAGAGAGGGAGGAGGGGAGGAAGAGAAAGAGGGGAAGAGAAAGGGAAGAGTTATTTTAGCTCGAATATGTTTGGCCTTCATTCTCCAC
>NW_020870437.1:933835-936335 GCF_003789085.1 Penaeus vannamei | reverse complement strand
CAACAGTAATTATAATGATGATAGTAATAACAAAAATGATAAAGATCATAATAGTAAGACGAAGATTAATGATGATGATGAAAATCAAAATAATAATGATACTAATGATGATAGTAACACTATTATTATTATCATTATTATCATTATCACCATTATAATTTGCAAATGATGATGATAATGATAATGAGGATAATAATCATGATTGTACTACTGGTGATAATAATGATGATAATAATAGTAATAATAATAACTGTAGTAATAATAATGAGGATATTGATAATAACAATAGTGATAATGATCATAACAATAATAAAAAATCTTAATAATAACATCTGTAGCAGTAGTAGTAAAAATAAAGTCAATAATAACATAAATAATGATTATGAAAAATGATTATGATAATAGTAACTACTAAGATAATCATAACAATAATAGAGTGGCGGTAATGATGACATCATTGGTAATAATGATATGACAGTAATGATAATAAAAATGATGATAATGAAAATAAACATGGTAGTATTATTTATTGTGATAATGATAATAAGTAAATAATTTTATGATTAACAGTATTGTTGTATCATCTTCATTTTTGTCATCATTATTGGTAATGTTATCACCATTAGTATCAACTGTTATCATCAGTACTGTAATTAGTATCTCTTTTTTTCGTATAACCTTTATTATCCTTATCCACAACATCATTATCCTTATCGTTATTGTTGTCATCATCTTTATTGATGTTGCTGCTGCAGCTGTTGCTACGTTTAATGTTCTTTCCGTTGCTTATTGTTAGTGGTATTGTATCTTATCATAACCATCATTATTACCATGACTATTATTACTATTACTACTATCTCTACTCCCTCATAACCACTACTATTACCATTACTATTATTACTATTACTACTTTTTCTACTCCCGCTATTGATACTATTGTTATAAGTGTTGCTACTATTTTTACTACTTCTACTACCACATCTATGAGTACTATTACTATCCTTCTTGTTAATGTAAACAAAGTAATAGATAACTAGACAGACAGACGGAGTAGATAAACTAACTAGTTGTAGTAAAAATATGCTTGTTTATCTGCTTATCTTTTCTCAAAAGAGCATGGCTTCCTGTGTGGTAATTGGGTAATTTAAGAAATCAGGTCATTAAAAAAAAGGCTTTCTAACAATTCTTGGCGTTTTTTATTATTGCATTTATTCAATTTTGCTCTGATTTATTTTACGTACCTTTATGTCTATTACTATTATTGTTATCATTATCATTGATGGTATTATCATCATTATTGCCATTGACAATATTCTTTTCTCATTATCATTATCAATACTAATTTCATTAGCAGCAGTATTATTACTACTGTTACTTTAATTATCATTATTTCAGCTCTTATTGATAACATTATTATTGTTATCATCATCGTCAATGTTATCATTATTACTGCATCATATTATTATCATTATTATTATTATTATTGTTATTATTATTATTATTATCATTATTATCATAATTTTTATTATCATTATCATTTTTTTCATCCTCATTAACAGTATTCTTATCATTATTGTTAGTATTATTATTGCTATTATTTCTATCATTATCATAGTTATCATTTTTATTTTTTAATTATTGTTATTATTATCATCATCATCATTATTGTTATCAATATCATTATTATTATTGTCATATTATTATATTATTATCATATTATTATCATTATATTATATTATTATCATTATTATATCATTATTATTATCATTATCATTGTATATATTATTATATTATTGTTATTATTATTATTATTATTATTATTATTATTATTATTTTATTATTATTACTTATTATGTTATTATTATTATTATTATTATTATTAT
The DNA here is from genome assembly GCF_003789085.1 of Penaeus vannamei. NCBI lineage: Eukaryota > Metazoa > Arthropoda > Malacostraca > Decapoda > Penaeidae > Penaeus > Penaeus vannamei. Next base: position 934,452 of record NW_020870437.1, on the reverse strand, counting down.
TATTATTATATTATTATTATTATTATTATTATATTATTTATTATTATATTATTATTATTATTATTATTATATTATTATTATTATATCATTATATTATTTATATTATTATTATTATTATTATTATCATTATTATTATTATTATTATTATTATTATTATTATTATTATTATTATTATTATTATTATTATCATTATTATATTATTATTAATTATTATCATATATTATCATTATTATTATTATATTATTATTATATTCATTTTATGTTATTATCATTATCATTATCATTATCTTTATTAGTATAATATTCATCATTATTATTATCATTATTATTATTATTATCATCTATTTATTGTTATTATGTTATCATTATTATTACATTATTACCATTATTTTTATTACTCTCAGTATTAGTATTATCATTATGATTATTACTTTTAGTATGATTACTATTGTTGTTATTATTATCTCTTTTTGTTATTATTATTGTTACATCATCATTTTTATCATTATTGTTACTATTATCCTTATTGTTATTGTCATTTTATTGTTATCATTATCATTATTATTATTTCCATTTTTTCATCATCATTACTGTGTCTTTATTATCATCAATACCTT